>WWET01002051.1:139195-165155 GCA_011038615.1 Limnodynastes dumerilii
TGGGTGCTGCAGCTTAAATAAAGCATTGCTGTACTGCGCAGTGGATGTGGCAGGCAAGGGGGCCGGAGCACCAGTGAATGAGGTAAATGTGGAACTGTGCTGTTGCGCAGCAGATGGCCATTGCTGGGGTGTAAAGGATGCATTAGAGTAAACTGTGGCAGATGCAGCAGCCAAAGGGGGTGGTGCACCACTGTAAGGTGGTTGGTGCTGCATACTTGCACCATATTCCTCCTACCGAGCTTCATAGGCGTGACCTCTGTGGGCACCGTAGTTTCCCTCAGCATGCTCATTCCAGATGGGCGGCTCAGCTTGGGCATCCCAGGCAGGTGGAGTTGGAGGTGGGGACGGGTTTGCTGGAGCGGGGACATGGTGGCTGCTCCGCACAGACTAAATAATTTTGTGCATGAAAGCCATGTTTGCCTCCCTGTTCTCTCTATTGATGTTGGTAATTTGGTCCAGAAAGGTTTGCTGTAGCTGGTGCTCGTGTTTGAAGTAGGACTTCATACGGACCTCCTCCTGCTGCTGCATCGCTGTGTCCAATTCAGACAACTGCTCGAACATGACCGCTGTCATTGCTTTAGTTGCGATCTCCACTCTGTTCAGCCGTTTCCTTTTTTTAGGAACATTAAAAACTGTGGAAATTTTTTTTATTTTTAGTACAGTTACAAAAACAATGTGTGTATATCATTTTGTGGTGCAAGAGCAAAAAGCAGTTTGGCAATCCATTACGCTTGAGGCCTTAATTCTCTTACGTTTGTTGCACTCTGTGACACGTTTGTAATTTATAAAATTTTTACCTTGCTATGTTTATTTATTCTCTATGCTGCTTCTATATTTACTTTTCTTATATATGATTGCTTTCACATTGTAATAATCTTAAAATCTAAAATAGCCCTTAAATTGAACTATTGGACTATTATGTAATCTGGATTCTACTATGCAATGGAGGACTACTCAAAAGAGAAAACAGCATTCTCGACCTACAAATATTCACATTATGGACATCCAATGACTACATTTGGAACTACATTTAAAGTTTGATAAACAAACAAAAGATAATTTTTTTATGGAAATGAACGGACTTACCATTCCCTTGCAATTCAGTAGCTGCTTCCGGATCTTCCTGGGTGGACCACGGATTTGAAGCCACGGTTTTCTGTGTGTGCGGTACAGATGCTTGCGTGGATTCACTGGGACTGTGCGCAAATTAACTGTCGTCCACCGAGCTGTCGTCCTCTGCATATGAGGAATCAAGTGGAGTATCCTCAAACAGGTCCGGCGAAGCGGATAGTGACGGCATGCTGCTACATCTTGCAGTATTCTCTTTAGAAGCCACTAAAGATGATGACAAAGCCACAAGCTCACAGGTGGACGAATTTCCAAAGACACTGTAGCAGAGGTCGAACAGTGGCCAGTTAAGCTGCCCGGATCCACTTTTCTTCTGTGCATCATGGACCTTTGAGAACTGCTTTCTCAGTGCTTTCAGTTTGTTGACCACTTGTTGCTGTATTTTGACAATACCCCTTTTTTATAGTAACTTTGCAATATTCAAATAAATAAGGGCATCTTTAACTGTTCCAGATATCTGCTGCCTTATTTGCTCCTCTCCCCTGATTTGCAGGAGCTCTCTCACCTCTTTATCTTTCCAGTGCGCCATCGTATGAGGAGAACGCCAGACAACATCTGATGACATCAGAATCTGTGCGCCAGCACCGAGACAAGTATCCAATTAGGTGCCAGAAAGGAAAACCCGTGTTCAAAAGAACATTGGACACTTTTAGGCACCCACCCTTCCCGGGTTGAGCACGGGGAAAACCCTTCTTTTTTCCCGTGTTCAAAGTCCCGGGTCTCTTGACCCGGGTCTCCCGGAAGTGGCTGTTTCACATTACCACCAAAGACCCGGGTTTTTGCAAAATGCCGGGTTTTTGATGAAAATCCCGGGTATTTGGTGGTGATGTGAAAGGGGTATAAGTAAAAGTGGGTAAGGTAAGGCATTTAAATGGCTTATTAAGGGCGCGGTTAAGAATGTATGCACGTACTAAGAAACTTAAGCACAAATATACGCACAGAGTTGCCCTATGGTGTTGCCTTGCCACTTAGGCGCTTATATTTGTGAATCCGTGCATACTCATTTCACACTTAAGTGTGAATACAGTCCTCAATGTCTAAGAGTGACTCATAGGTGATGTTCTTGTAGCTCTGCAAGCCTTTCTTCGGAATATATGTGAACATTGATTCTCATAAGATAACCATACAAAGACATAGCCTGTCAGCATATACAGATTATAAAGTTTTGTTATTTTGCTTATGTAACTAGTAAGCTCATATCCAAATATTCAGTGTTTTAACTTTATGCATAGAAAATAGATATTATCTCAACCATCCAATCAGTGTCTGAGGTATTTAATCACCAGCTGTTATTTGTAGGCAGCTCTCCCATCATCACCATTGAGTACTCATCTTTAAGACCTGTGTTAGCCTGTCTGTTTGACAGTGAGGTCAGGAGCCATTTCATTTCCGGCTCATGTCATCATGAAAACTCTGGAAATTGTGCAGAGGGACCATGACTAAATTGTTGGTGGTGTTACAGGTTTATGCTTCTTCTTCCTTTCCTTTAGTAGAATACTGAGAATACTGTTGTCCTGAGAGTGTTCCTGACACTGGTCAATTAGATCATTTATTTGCCATTGGATTAAACAGCAGTTTACCACCAGTGCTGGTTTCTGTATAGCATAAAGGCTGTGAATGGCATGCTTGCTCTGCTTCCCAGGGAAGGAAGCTTTTCTATTTTCACTTCTGTTAGAGCTTCTGCTACCTGAATGCCCAATCATTATATGTGATGCCACCCTTCTTACCTGTAGTGTTGTTGTCAAATTCGCAAGAGGACAGATGCAAAGACAAGGTAATGGTGAGGTGTGGCTTTTAGGTAAGATATGTTGCTTGTACTGTTTTTTATACAAGGTGTGTGAAATCTTATTTATTTATTTGTTAACAGGTTTTTATATAGTGCCAGCAGATTACGCAGCACTTTCCAGTTTTAACAATAATTATAACAAGACTGAGTGGTAACAGACAGACTGGGTGGGTAAGAGGGCCCTGCCTGCAAGCTTACACGCTATTGGACATTAAAGATATAAAAGGACAAGTGCTATATATCACACAATGGACCAGCCAGTATGTAAAGTAAAAGTGCTCAGTGCTCTGTATGATTCAGTCACACGGAATTGTTAGTAGCAGGACTGAGGGTAATTTTACGGAAAGTAAAGTTCTCAAGTTGTATTAATTATTTAACAGAAAGGTAAACCAGAAAGCAAAGTGGTTGTAAATGGGGTTAACAACTATTAAGCAGTAGGTTTTGCATTGTGGCTTTTTATTATTATAGGGGACAGTTTCTACCCTTTAGACCATTTCTCGACCATCATTTTGAACTTTACCCCAGATCCTTGTGGAAAGAGTATGCTTATCTGTTGTTTGGTATTTTATTTTCCATATTGTGGTCAGGAATAGGGTTAATTGAGAGGAAGAGGTTTGTGCTGATGCATGCAAGGAGGTATATGTACAGGAAGAGGAGTCAAGCGCCCTCTCTTTTTAATAAAAAATGTATACAATATTACTCAAAAGTTATAATAAAGTGTGTCTTCCATACATATGTTTAAAAAAAACAAACTCACAAAGTTAGCAAACCTAGTTGTAACGGGGATTCTCCGACCCCTCAGTTAGAAGGCTATCCCCGCATATATGGCGTGGATACGGCCATTGTAAATGAAGGGTCTGCCCCTTCAGTGTAAGTATTAATGTTTCATTACAGACGTTAGTACAATTTTTAGAGCTTGAACGTTTTTTTTATGTTTGCCATACTTTTTAATAGGAATGGTGCCAATTTCTATAAAAATTACTAGAAAATCGCAGCGATAAAATCACTGGAAAATCGGCAATTCAAAATTGACATAAAAAAATCGCCTTTTAGAAAATACAGCGATTTTAGCACTAAAATTGGCACAGTTATTACAGTTATGACTTTTATCAATTACTTTTCTCTAAGTGGGTTCAACTTCTAATACAATAAATATACAGAAGCAATAGATTTTTATCACACTGGGTGCACTTAAAACACACAAGCTTTATAGACTATTATTTATAAACAACTTTAATTATTTAGTTTATTTATTTATTATTTGTACGTTGCTGCGGATATTGTGTGGTGCCTTATAAATAAATGTTAATAATAATAATAATAATAATAATAATAATTAGTACAGTAATCTGCTATAATATTTGACAGGTATTGGAACTTTAATATAGAAAGTTATAAAGTCATAAAACTCTATAAAGGAAAAGTTCCACTTTTTCCTTATATGTAAGAGATAGAAAATCTCCAAAGGGGATAATCTGACTCAAAATATACAGTGTCAAAATAAGGAAAGAGATATAACTGCGCTCAATACAGTATAACAGTAAAAATATAGGTGTGTAAGATATAATATCCAACCAGTTCTCTTAATTTCCAACAGTCTTATGGATGATTATTATCCCTTGATCTTCATATAATTCCCTTCTTCTATCAGTTTATGAAGGTTTTCTTTCACATAAGGGAGAAAAACAGAGACAGACCCTAGTGTGATATGTTTCCAAGCAGTTTAAAAGTAACACTTTATGTACTGCACTCACGCTTTCCTCCTCTTGGATTATAGGCTTATAGAGAATCGTGAAGTGTCCGGCCTCTTCTTCCTCCACTGATGTATCCTATAGATTTGATGCTCCACATGGGTACATGAAAGAATATAAAAACGAAAGACTCCCCTAGTGTAATATGTTTTACACAATAGTAGGGTATTTATCCAAATTACTCCTACTCACAATTTTGCCCCTTGGGCTTTGTGCATATAGGCAGTGTCTTTATCTCCAATGCAACAGGACTCCACTGACATATCCTATAGGTTCGATGCTCCACATGAGTACATAAAGATATAAAAAAGGAAAGAGAAGAACTCCCCTAGTGTAATGTGTTTGTCACCATAGCAGAGTATTTATCCAAATTGCTCCTACTCACAATTTTTGCCTCTTGGGCTTTATGCATATAGATGGTGTCTTTATCTCCAATACAGCAGGACTTCAGTTTTTGTAGAAAACGAGTTACATTTATTAAAAAACCATAAATTTCATAAAACTTCATCCATAAAAAACAAGCAAGATTTTTCACATATAATGTTCAATATCAAGCCCCTAACATACAGGGCATTCAGATCCACAGAGGTAGAAAGAATCAAAACATCATGTACAAAGATGTTAAAAGGGCCCAATATAGTTACAACAATGTATTTGTACTTGCAATTCTATGCCTCTGGGAAGTGTTAGGGGCTTGATATTGAACATTATATGTGAAAAATCTTGCTTGTTTTTTAGTTATAACTAAAAACTTTTATTGCAATATTTTGTAAACCATTAGAATTGATGTTAAAACAATATATATGTTTGTCAACAGAAAGAAAAAGCCATTTTTGGAAAACAAGCAAAACTTAACTTTATTTCCAAAGTTATCTGCTATTCTGTAAGCATAGCATTTTTTTGAACAATTTTATTCCCTGATTTCCTAGAAGGAGATATAGGGCTATATTAACCAATCAAATTATAGCTGACATTCTCTAGTATCTAAAAGTAAAGTGAGAGCTAGAATCCATCCAGCCTTATTGTCCCCTCCTTTTTTTTGTCCAACCAGCCTTATTGCCCCTCCTTTTGTATTCCCAGCCAGCCTTATTGTCTCTTTCTTCTGTGTGTCCAGCCAGTCTTATTGTCCCCTCTGTGTCCAGCCAGCCTTAAAGCCCCCTCTTTATGTGTGTTTACCCAGCCTTATTGCCACTCCTTCTGTGTCCAGCTAGCATTATTTTCCCTCTTTATGTGTCCACACAGTCTTATTACCCCCTCTTTATTTGTGTCCAATCATCCTTATTTCCTTCCTTCTGTGTTTCCAACCAGTCTTAATGCCCCTTCTTTGTGTCCAGTCAGTTTTATAGCCCCCCTCATTATGTGTCCACCCAACCTTATTGCCCCTCCTTCTATGTCCTGCCAGCATTAATGCCACTCTGCATGTTTCCATTCAGTCTTATTTCCCCCTCATGTCCAGCTATTAAATCTCCATTCCTCAACCAATTTCTTTTAGAACTCAATAATAAACTGACCTGTGCTGTCTCTCCTCCGCGGCGAGCACTCTGCAGAATAATGATGCACATGTGACCTTAGGTCACGCTGGCATCTTCTAATCAGAGCCGCAGCTAAGTGAAGGCTCTATCCCTTACAATAAGGGGTGGAGCCTGCAGGCACCGAGGCCCACCTCGACACTGGATGACATCAAAAGAGTGAATGGTCTGCTCTTAGCTATTACCAGCTGAACAGGAACCGATGTAGCAGAGGCCAACATGTGTAGTGAGAAGCCTGAGACGTCTGGGGACTAAAGTACCCATTTCACTGGAACTCACTTGCTGCTTCCTTATTTCTTTCTGTAATTATTAGCTGACTTATAAGTGACCAGTGATATACTTCAGTTACTGTCTATGTACAAGACATTGACTAATTTCAGGCTGCCTATTATTTAACATTTGGAACTGCCAATTATTTAACCATTTCAAAATGAATGGACCTGCATTTATTATATATTAAATTTATGTGTGCATTCCATGCTGCAGGGAATTACTCAATATGTTATTGAAAGACATTCTAAGAAATTATTGTTCTTATATATGAGATATTCTTATAGTATTATTATACTTATAGTTATTTTATTGAAAATATTTTTCTGTTTGAAGTGTTTAAGTTTGAGGTCCGGCCGGAAACTTCTACTATCACTGTTTTTTATATTTATTTTATTAATATAATTAAAGTCTTTTAATTTACTGTGCATTTTGTGGCATTTTAGTTCTGTCTGTATAAAAGGTGCTCCTAATCTTTCTTATCGTAAATCGTACCTCTACAGTTGCACAGTGAACCGTCTTTTGAGAGCTGCTTTGGCCACAGAACAAATAATCTACTCTATCTTTAGTGCTGCCGAAAGAAGAAAGTGAATGAATGCCTAAATTGGCATTAATTGGCTGGATCCAGACCTAGTTAAGTGCTTGAATTTAGTTACTCCTGAGCTAAACCATGTCAATTTCAGGGGGAGTCAAGTTAATTGTATTCTTTGCATGCAGGAATTTATCTTTGAATTGTTTACTGCACATAGATACTGACCAGCTTTACCATCACACTGTTATTTAGACTTGGTATAGGAAACATCACCTCTCAACTCTAATACTGTTTATAACAGATGAAATATGACTTTCCTGCAATCAACATGGTTTAGCCCAGGAGTAATGAAGTTCAAGTACTTAACTAGGTCTGGATCCAGCCCAATGAGTGTAAACACCCAGCTGCTATGGTTGGCACAACTTATTGTTAATGGGTGTAGGTTTGTTAGGAAGTTTAAGGGTTACCAGAGTTAAGGGGTGGTCCTGGGGGGGTGGGCATAGAGGGGAAGTATATAAGATCGTTTAGGCCATTTTGT
Source organism: Limnodynastes dumerilii (assembly GCA_011038615.1). NCBI lineage: Eukaryota > Metazoa > Chordata > Amphibia > Anura > Limnodynastidae > Limnodynastes > Limnodynastes dumerilii. The sequence continues at coordinate 146,730 of WWET01002051.1, forward strand.
AATTTCCTTCAGAAAATGTCTTTCCTCCCTCCCTTCCCTTTATAGTCGTGTAATTGTACTAACATGTGTTTATTTTACAGTTGGGGCATAGATTGGCAGTAGCGGTGGGGGTTTCTGTCAGCAATATATGGCGCTAGGTTAGGGCATAAGGTATGGTACAGGGAAGATGCACCCCTTCGAGCTGAAGCAGGAAGCTATGCCGGCTAGCTGGTTCACGGGGCCTCCCTGGTCCCCCCCCCCCGGGGTGTGCCACTATGACAGGGGTTGTGCTCTTACATTGACCATCACCTCCAGAGCGCCGAGGACAGGGTGTTCCTGTCTTCCGTTTGCGTTTTTCCCACATGCTGACTCCCCACCTGCTATCATTGCCATCTTTCTTTTCATCACGTTCAAATTCATAGCATGCCAATTGATAAATCTATGCCCCCTTTGAAATCCATATGGAGGTCTGTGTCTTTATTTCTTATAGTTTAAGTATAGGTAGTTTAAGCAAAAAACCCTGGAGAAATTGCTCCAAATTGCTCTACACAAATATTGATACTTTTGGGATTCTGCCTTTTGGTGGTCAGGCAGACTTTCATATTTTCAGCATGTTGCAGAATCATGTATAAGAACTGCCAGAACTTTTCCATGTAGCAACCAAACATTAGCACACCAGTCCATTGTTTTTCTACAAATACTCACAGCTAAGATTATTTGTCATAAAGGTAAATAATCAAAACATAAAAATAACCCCCATTCTCTGTACTATAGTAGCAGGCCTTAACTTCCCACTGATAGAAAAAAATAGCACTTGACACAAATATCAGTTTCTCTAAGCAGACCTCTGTCCTACCTTTCAGGCTAGATGCCCTGAAGACCCAAGATGGGCCTGGGGGATAGAGCCTGCATTCTCTCTGCTACCCACAACCTCAGGGACACTTAACCGGCATTTAACAAAACCAAAATGACCTAGCAGCCTGTGTAAATAGCAAAACAAAAATTACATAAACTTTCATGGGGTGTTAAAACACAAAAGACTGATACTTGAGGGAAATCATATCTGTTTATAACAATAACAACTGAGCCGCTGTTTCAATCACAAAATATAAGCGATGAATGCATTCAGTTCTTAAAAATATCTCTTAGATAAAAATATGTCTATCATGTTGCAAGACGTGCTGCTCTGCTTTTTATATTTGAACCATGCAGTAACCATTAATATAACCCGAAAGCTATGCAGCACATCAAGATGGATGAGTGGGCACAAAAGGTTTAATTAAATGTTAAATTATGTTAAGTAAAGGCTTAATAGCACAGTCAGTGGTTTAAAATAGCTGTGAAGGGATAGCTCCTCTAAAAAGCATTATAGGCTGAGGTTTTGAGTTGTGAGTCATATTCTGAGTTTCTAGGTGGATGCACAAAAGTCAATTCAAAAATTAAATTAAATTTTCTTTACTAAAGTTAAACATTTCTTTAGATAATACGTAATTTTCATTAAATAATACTGAGCTTGAATGTCTAAATTAATGTGGTACTTTAAAAGAGGTTTTTTTTTATGAATCCTGTTGTTTATTTTGTTTCATAGATGCAAATAGCTGCATGGCTAATGCTGGTTCTATACATAATGCTTTGTGAAATTAAATGTACAAGTGGAATTCATAGTATATTGTACCTTTCTAATAACAGTTGATCACACAATTTGCTTTTTAACAGCAGGAAGTAAGCTCATGCATAATTGCTTAATTAACATCATACAAGACAATTAAGAGAAGATTAATACGCAGTTGCAAATACTGTAGACAAATATTTAGCAAAGTTTATTTGCTGTTGTTGAGTACAATGAGTTTTGGTGAGATTGTTCAGAATGGTCTCCTATTAACCCAAACAAAATCAAGACTGTGGACCAGTTCTAGATTTAGTAAAGATAGCCCACTTACAAACGCAAGGTGCGTAAGCGCGCATGCACCCTCCAGATGTTACATTAGTGTTATGAACGTAACACTAATTTTTCTATCATCGTACAGGACTTAGTTCTGTACGATGGCATTTACATGGGAAGGAACTGTGCTTCTCCTCTGCCCACCATGGTGGGCAGGGGAAGCATGTAAACTTTACAATAGGGTCGGACGGACTGCTGATCCGCAAGTGTGACTTAAGGCTGCCTTATGGCAGCCGTAAGTCACACTTGTTCCAAATGAGAGAGGGCAGTGACAGGGAGTTCACTCCCCTCCCTTGTTTGGACGGGGAGACTCCTGCATGCATGGAAAACGTGCAGGAGTATTGATCTGGTCCTATATGCGTAGCAAATTCTTCAGATGAGGCAATAAATCAGGCAGACTCCTTGCAAATTTAGCTAAAACGCAAAAGTCTCATACAACACTTTCTGATATTAAAAAACAGAATTTCCAAAATATTACACATAACTATACACCGCGATGCCTGACTATCCTCAGCTACATGCACAAGTGTTAAGTCAAGTGACAACACTTAACTCTGATCAGAAAGAAACTCTGGAGATGGATATCACAGAGGAAGAGGTAGCCCACACTATTTTAACACTCAAAAAAAATTAATCCCTTGACCCAGATGGTTATTAGTCAGAAGTAATTAGTCTTCAAAGATTCTAAAAACAAAACTTCCACCAGTCCTAACATCAATGTATGAACGGACCTGATCCAGACCTACACTCATACAGATTTTGAGAAAGGGCTCAGGGCAGACCGAAACGCGTTAATCAGAGACCGGCGACCCGCAGACGTCATCACCAGGGACCCAGCTGTTTTTTCATTTTGAAGCGCCACTTCCCGGGCATTTTCATCTATTGGCAGCTACCAGCTGACCACTTGCTTATGCCATCTTCCCTGGTATGGACTTCTGTTTTATGCAACTTTTTCCTTCTTGGGTATCATTTCTGAGAGGAGGAACATACAAGACTTTTTCACCAGTACTTGCTGTTTTCATTATGGCAGTGGCTCATGTGTACATTCTTTAATTAGTATACTGACACTTCCCACTGTGGGCAGTTACAGCGCCTGAGAGTTACCATATTTATACCCATTTGTTAAAACACTCATGAAACGCTCATGTGCGTAGCGTATTTACGCCGGCATACTTATGATGCCCTCCCATAGGATCTCCCCTTAGTTGTACTTAGTTTTGCTTTCTTATGCCCAGCAAACCCTACCCTAACTTTTCTGTTCATAACAGCAGGTGTCCGTAAGGTTATTGTGTAGTTATGACGCTTAGCACGCCCATACTGTATGATTGAAATGCCTCACCTCGCCCTCAGTTCTTAATTGCGGATTTCATATGGCAGGCACGCCTCCTTGAGCGTTGTTACGAAGCTGTTATGCTCAAGACCCATACGCTCAGATTTTCAGAGCGTAATATCTGCTCCACGCTTGCGCCATACATACAAATACCCATTTTTACACTTACACCCATCGTAAAAACGCACACGATCGTAGGTCTGGATCAGGCCCAATGACTATTGTCCAAAATTATTGCAAACCACCTTCAAAATGTACTCCCCTTACTTCTTTATAACCCCGATCAACAAGGATTTGTCCATGGCAGATATTACGTAGTGGCATCTAGAAATAACTTTAATATTATATCTACAGGAGCCTTGCTTAGTATAGATGCCAAAAGGGCTTTCAATCTAATCTCATGGTCACATCCGAAAGAAATATTTGGAATCAGAGAGTTTGGAGCTAAATTTGTAAACTTTATCAAATTCATTTATACATCCCCTACCATTAGGCTAATTGTTAATGGATGCTATAGCACGCCAGTTTTCATGTTTAGAGGAACCTTACAAGGATGTCCATTATCACTGCTTCGGGCTTCCAAGGTATCACAATTGGGACAATGGGGTAGATCCAGAACTACGTGTGTGCGTACGTATATTAGCGTAGCGTATTTTCGTACACGTAAGTTCGCTACACTCCCCTCGGCACACCCCTTGCACGGACGTATTTTGGTGTATATTTAGATACCATGGGCTGGATCCAGACCTTGTTAAGTGCATGAACCTAGTTACTCAAGGGCTAAACCATGTTGCTTTCGGGGGGAGCCAAGGCAATTGTATTCTTTGCATGCAGGGATATATATTTGAATTGCTTACTGCACACAGATACTGATTAGCTTTATTATCACACTGTTATTTAGACTTGGGATAGGAAACATCACCTCTCAGCTCTAATACTGTTTGCAGCAGATGAAATATGACTCCCCTGCAATCAACATGGTTTAGCCCAGGAGTAACTAAGTTCACCCAAGCAGCAGAGGCCGTTAGATCCCAAATCGTTGGGCCAAGCAATTCAGCCAACCGTGAGTTCACAACTTCACCACTCCCTCATGCACTGATATACCATCATTTTTAACAGGAAGGAACTACTTTACATTTTCATCCTTAAGTGTAGGAATAAATTACATTTGTTTGGTTGGAATCTATATTGTAGCACACTTGAGTAGTCACATACTATTCAGCCTTACCATGTCTGTGGGCCACCTAATAAGCTGCTTCGTTGGGTTCCTAATCCCCCTTCTCCTACTCTAGAATAAACTTGCTAGCAAGTCCATGTTTGCTGTGGTCAATATACTGAATTCATTTTTTATTATATGTGTGTGTGTGTTTGTTTTATATTTAGTAAGTTTACGGAGAGTCTAATCAAATCTTCATAATGGGCCTAATCCAGACCTACGCCGATGCGCTGTGCTTACTAAAGCACAGCGTATCGCCGTTCACTTTCACCGACACTCCCCCTGTGCGGGCGTATGGCCCCTTCCTGACGCCGGCTGAAGGCTACCCTAACTTCAGGCGGCGTAAGGAAGGGGCCATACACTCACACAGGAGCGTATGGCCGCCTAGCCTGCCTTCCCACCCTCATTAAACTAGCTCCCCCCGCCCACCTACACTAACCTGAACGTAAGGACGCTGGGGGACGTCCCCTCCAGCGTCCCTACGGCGCTGCTACGGACGCCCGATCCATGATCGGGCGTTGCCGTAGCAATGCCGGGCAGATGTTTCTGAAAAGCCGATCTTACGCTTACGCCCGCCGTCCTAGCGATGGCGGGAGTAGGTCTGGATCAGGCCCTAGGACACTATTATATAGTGAAGACTATGATTTGCGTTGTTTTATTGTGGTTACAATTGTTTTGTATGACGCTTATTATAATCTAGGATTGTCACTGGTGTCAAATTGTTAAACAGAAGGGCACAAGGGGGGGCGCCAGACACCCTAGCACCAGTCCTGTGTGTACATACACCATCGAGGTTGTATATATCCTAGCCACAGGTTTGATAAGGGGATCTCTGATACAACTGTTTAAATATATGGTGAATCTAGAGCCACATGGCTGTATTGTGTGTGGGAACGCTCACACATTAGTAAATTCTGGAGACAGACCCAATCTTTTATAATGAGCCTTAACATAGATATAGCTCTTTTAACCCAAGAATAGGCAGTATTGGGATTTATAGAACCTGCACTGAAGCTACAGTACCAAACAAAACAGATGCTGACGATAATCTTGACTGTTGCCAAAAAATGTGTTCTTTATAACTGGATAAAGCCCCAGCCACCTACCCTTGAAATGCTTAAGATTAAAATATATCACTCGTTTAGAATAAAATTAAGTGGCTGTTTAAAACATGGTCTGGATATATGAACACATTGGGGTAGATCCAGACCTTAGTTCTTTTTACGTTCGTTGGTGTAGCGTATTTACGCTATTGTAAGTACTAGGCACTCAATTTGCTCGTACGTAATTTACTCGATTTACATTTGCCAAACCCTACCTTAACTTTTCCAAGCGTAAGTACGGACGTACCTAATTGATTGACATATGTAACGGCCTAACCCAGCATATACTATACTATTTAAATGCCTCCTCCGCCTACAAAGCGTATTTCCGGGTGTCGTATGGATGACACGCCTTTCCGTTCGTATTTACGCTGAAGTTACATATGATCTGAGTTACGTTGCGTAACATCTGCTGCGTGCATACGCAGTACATACAAATTGGCGATTTTATGACAGCGGCTAGTGTAAAAACGCTAGTATAAGTAGCTCAGGATCTGGCCCATTGTCCTCCCAACTCCAAAACTGAATCCATATTTGTTTTCTTACTACTACTTTGTATGAGACAAGAATTCTGTTGGAGGATTCACCACTCCAATTTGTGACAGAAGAGGAGGCAAACTTCTTTTTTTTATCGCCTAGCCGCATAGATCTAAGACCCGGAGACCATTTACGGGACAATTATTGTCCTACTTGTTAATGTTGCAATTACTGTCTAATGTTCTTGATATAAATACTCTATTTACATTTAGAATGCTATGCAATGTTTCTCTCAATGTCAGACAAAACACTTTCATGTAGCTGCTGGACTATTCTATGACTGTAGTCTATTTTTGTCATGCTGAACTGATATATGTGTACATATTGCTTTGGGATTTATTTTTGCTGTCATTTGTTATTGCTACTCCAATAAAAATGTATAAAAAAAGAATGGTCTCCTAGATTTGTATTATAATTCAAATATCCTCATTATACATTATTGCAGAACTTTCAATTTCAATATTAGTTTATTTTTGCATGGATTAATTGGCATGCACTATACATAATTAAGTATGAGCTTGGATCAAATATGGTGTCTGCTGAAACTTTATATAATAACAATTTTAATAATATTTTAATAATAATAGCATATTCTGAATACTTATATTGGGACGGTGTCATTATTATTGCATAATTGTTGAAGATATTTCTAAATTGAAATGATTGTCCTAAAACAGTTACTATATGAAGCCAAGAATCGCTTTAGACCAGGGCAAATAATGAAATTCATTTTAGAGTTTTGGGGCTAGATTTACTAAGGTCTAATTGAGTAAAATCGCCAGAGATTGCAGTAGTTTACTAGCGATGTAGTAAATCCTCAGACATTTGCTGTCAACTCTCCAGAGTTAATTCGCATGGGGTGAGTGTCGATTTAATAGAAATCGGCACTCACTTTGCTTTAATAAGCCCACATGACCTGTGAAAAAAAATGATTAAATGTGTTCAAAATTAAAAAAATGGCTGCCACAGCAAGCACTTCACCCTTAGCATGCAGCTGCTTATAGTATTTCATACCCATGTATTGCAGTGCATGCTTAGGTTTATAGTACTATAAGCGTCAAAGTGAACATAAATAATGATACTCACAGTTCTGTAGTTTTCTATGTTGACAGGCGAAGATTACGGTCACGGCTGCTGGGACACTTCTTGCTTCACATTCTGACGTCCACCGCTTTCTTTACAGTTCCTCAAGGCGAATGACAGACTTCATGCCAGGGGCCTCATTTATGACCTCGGGAGAGGCGGAGGGGTTAAGGACCTAAAGGGGATTCTCCTATTAATAATAAGGAAGGAGGACACATGTAATTGTAGAAAGTTTCACGGAGGTCATTTTTACACAGCCAGGAACTCCAGCGATTTAAACTCCAGCGAGTTTCACATAAACTCGCTGGAGTTTAATTGCTACACATCGCTGGAGTTTACAAATCGCCACTCAAAATCGCTTCTTAGTAAATTTAGCAATTTGACTGCACCAAATCGCTAACAAACTACGGCTATGTAGAGCGATTTAGAGTAGCGATTTCAAATCGAGCTTAGTAAAGCTAGCCCTTGGACTGATATAATTAACTGCTTTTCCAAATAGCATAGATATATTGGGCCTAATCTAGATCTCGGTGCGTTTTTTGTACACATGGAGAGAGGCGTGTACAACCCGTCATGCCGCTCTCTCGACACATACGTGCCTAGGACCCTTTGTTAACTGCTCCGCATAGGTCTGCCTCTGAACGCAGATCCGTGCAGAACTGCTGATCGCTGCGTTCTGTTCTTAATTCTGTCTGGTGGGGATTGGGCATTCGGAAGACAAGTAACCCCCCCGGATGGATCTCCTAGTGCATGGAACTCAGTAGGAGAGTCGTAACGTAACACTGGGCCCATGCATATGCAGATATAACTTTTTAGAGGACTTACACAAGAGGCTTGCATTAATCCTCTAACTTTATTAAATGAGGATCAGGCTCATTGACTGCTGTTTCCAAGTAAATATTATATTATTTTATTATTTCTGCTTGTGCTTAGCTCAGACCTGGGCAATGTATGGCCCGCGGGCCACATACGGCCCTTTGGCAATCCCTGTCCGGCCCGCATATTTATTCCAGTCACACATCTCCCCCCCTTAATCTCACACACATGGCACTGAAGCCCAGTGACTGCCCATGAGTAGCAAGCTACAGAACCGCAGTCACTGCCGGCGGCCCCCTTGGTCCCTAGCAACCAGAGCCTGATGACGTGTATCCCACGGCAGACGGCTTTGCCCTGTCACTTCCTGCTTAAACTTCAGGGTGCTTTAGAGATACCATCAGACCGGCATCCAGGGTGAGTCCTCTTTGACTTACACCACAATTCATAAATTGACATAAATATTTACAGAATATTCTTAAACTTCTGATTACCAGTAGCATCTTATCAAAATATATAATTTGCTGCTTTTTATAATGGGAGAAAATTAATATTGAACATAATTAAGTTCAAGTTATCATTGGTTCGGTCCTCCAACACAGTTCAGATTTTTCATGTGGCCCCCTATAGAAATTAATTGCCCACCCCTGGCTTAGCTCATTCTTATTCAGTGTATTTGCTTCATATACTGTAGTTTCTAGGGCTTTGGTCAGTGGATACTGCAGATCAGAATAAAAAATGTATTTTTAGCTTTATAAATTACCTAGTTGTATTTGTAAGTTCAAAGGGTAATACTGTATTAGGTCTAATAGGGAAAATACATTATAAATGTGTTTAGATCTTCCTTTGCAGTGCATTAGTGAAGGGGCAACTTAATTTCTGTGATAATTTATTTACATTAATTACACATCAACCATATGTTTATTTAATTATAGTAAAGCTAAATGTTAGGCAATTAGCTGGAGTGACAGACGCTTTAGTGATTGACTAAAAAACATACAAATTACTACATTACATAAAAGATGAACGTACTTCAAACATTTCATTTCTATAGTTATAAAATCCAATGAAATATGTATTCAGCATAGGTAAACAATACATACATGCCTCACTAAAGAGTGCATCTTATTCTTCTTTAAAAATATTGCATCTATGCTCATTAAAACACACAGTTTGTTGTCTTTTTGTTTGGCCTATGTGTTTTTTGATATACGCACATGATATTTAATATCTTACATAGTCTGCTTTACGGTTCATGAATTCTTTCACCTGGAATTTTTATTTTTTATCTGTTAATATCAATTCTGTAATGTTCATTTCTGCAGAGGCATACAATACGCATCGTGTGTCCACACTTATAGAATCCACACTGCTTTTTGGGAAGCCTCAGTTTTACTCTGGACATTTTTCAGGTGACTTATACTCCTTTCACACTAAAAACCTGGGTCTCCACCGGGATAATTGTCACTGTTGTACAAAACGGGTAAATTTCATGATGTAGCCTTTCACACTGGACCCATGTCTGCAGAGGCAGACAATGCTGTTCATCCCCCAATTTACATATTTTTAACGAAACCCGGAATGAATAATCCGGGCTCCTCCTTTCACACCACAGCACGGGTTAGGCCATCCTGGGAAAAACCCTGGTATCGACAAGGGTCACGGACTCAGGGCAACAGACCTGGCTTCCATAGCTCAGTGTGAAATGGGTATGAAGTGAATCTTTAAGGGCCCGCTTGCGGTGTGCTTTTTCCCGTCTATTACAATAGCCAAAATTCACAGATTTTTATGTGCACCTCTATGGGTAAGATACAGGTGAAACTCGAAAAATTTGAATATCGTTCAAAAGTTCATTTATTTCAGTAGTTCAACTTAAAAGGTGAAACTAATATATTATATAGACTCATTACATGCAAAGTGAGATATTTCAAGCCTTTATTTGTATTAATTTTGATGATTATGGCTTACAGCTTATGAAAACCCCAAAATCAAAATCTCACAAAATTAGAATAATGTGACAAGGTTCAATATTGTAGGCTCAAAGTGTCACACTCTAATCAGCAAATTTTTCCAAAACACCTGCAAAGGGTTCCTAAGCCTTTAAATGGTCTCTCAGTCTGGATCAGTAGAATTCACAATCATGGGGAAGACTGCTGACCTGACAGTTGTGCAGAAAACCATCATTGACACCCACCACAAGGAGGGAAAGCCTCAAAAGGAAATTGCAAAAGAAGTTGGATGCTCTCAAAGTGCTGTATCAAAGCACATTAATAGAAAGTTAAGAGGAAGGGCAAAGTGTGGAAGAAAAAGGTGCAGAAGCAGCATGGATGACCACAGCCTGGAGAGGATTGTCAGGAAAAGACCATTCAAAAGTGTGTGGGAGCTGAAGAAGGATTGGACTGAAGCTGGAGTTAGTGCATTAAGACATGGGCTTCAAATGTCGTATTCCTCTTATCAATCCTCTCCTGAACAACAAACAACATCAGAAGCATCATACCTGGGCTAAAGAAAGGAAACCAAGGTCCCAGAGTCTGGTGGAAGAATGGAGAGGCACACAATCCAAGATGCTTAAAGTCCACTGTGAAGTTTTAATAATATCTCAGTAGTGCCACAGGCTGATAGCTTCCATGCCACTCCGCACTGAGGCAGTAATTTGTGCAAAAGGGGCCTATAACAAGTACTGAGTACATATGCATGATTATACTCTTCAGAGGGCTGACATTTCTGTATTTAAAAACTATTTTTTTTGAGAAATTTCGCTTTTGGGGTTCTCATAAGCTGTAAGCCATAATCATCCAAATTAAAACCAATATAGGCTTGAAATATCTCACTTTGCATGTAATGAGTCTATATAATATATTAGTTTCACCTTTTAAGTTGAATTATTGAAATAAATGAACTTTTGAACGATATAATTTTTTGAGTTTCACCTGTAGATAAGATACATTCGCAGGATTAGCTTTGTACCGCAAATAACTTGGTGTGCAAAGCTAATTGAATCGCCCCTAAGAGTCTTAGTTTTCTTAAAGAAAACCTTTGGTATGTCTAAAAGTGATTAATTAATTTTGTTATCTTGATTTAAAAGTGCTTAATTTTTATTCACAATTCTTTTAATTTCATGTGAATAAGAATTACAGATTTATAATAAAGAAAAAATTGTCTCTAATCTTTTTCTCCTTATCAGTTTTGCCCACTAATAATAAATTCCTGTTAGTATTTAGGGCCTTATTCAATGCTGTATCAACCAGTTTTTCTGGATAACCTTGTTGAATAAATTAGAATGTTTGAAGTCCTTTGAGGAACATTTCCTATGTAACCACAGGATTACCCTCTAGGGATTCTTTCCTTCAAGCTATTTTTGAGGCTACTTTAATACTGTATAAAATAAGCAGGTCTAGGACTGAATTGGAGACCCATTTGCCTTCACCTTACACTGTAAGTACATAGATTTTACATATGGCTACTATGCAATGTTCCCTGTTGGTCATTGGGTACACAATGGGCCTGATGCAGAGCTACGCCGCCCGCCGTAGTTACGGTGGGTGGCTGTGTAAGATTGGCATTTCTGCCAATCTGCGCATGCGCCGGGCAGATGTTGCCTGGCGTAATCCATTTTCCTGGGTGCCCTGGATCGGGGAGGGAAATTAGGAAGGGAGGACTGGGTTAGGGACTTACGGCTATGTGGCCGGCGTAATTACCCACTGTTACACCGGCTGACTTTAAGGTAGCCTTCAGTCGGCGTAACAGTGTGTAATTACACTGACCACAGGGGGAGTGCACCAGAGCTACGCTGGCCGTACTTACGAACAGCAGCCCAGTGTAGCTCTAGATCAAGCCCAATGTGTATTTGACCTGAATTGTCTTTTAGCTGTTGTTTAGTTTCATAAGTTTATCTAGGTTAGATTTTATTTTCTAGTTACATACCTGCATTTATAATGTTTATAAAATAATTGAATGAAGGTTTTAGCTGATTTAGTTCTTTTTTTTCCTATAGCAGCTCATTTAGAGCAGATCAACACAGTTGAAAGTATACCTCATGACATTTATAATTCATTAACATCATAAGGGCATAAGTAAGTGTGAATATTTAAAAAATAGTTATATCAATATAAAACATTAAATACATACTGTACAAAATATATGTGAAAAGACTAGGAGGCGGCTATAATGAGGTTAGTGATAGTTAGGTTAGGTTAGATAGTTAGGTTAGTGAGGTTAGGTAGTGATTCTCAATAGTAAATAAAGTGCAAGTGCTTTAAGCTTTAACTTCAGTGCAGTTACCACCAGTGAGTTATATCTGAATACCAGATGCCAGAGAAATTAGGATTTATTCAAGGTTTTTTTTTCTTTTTGTTTCAGCCTCATTAATATAAGGTATCAGAAGGGAAAAGACATAAAAGGAAATCAATCTTGTGTTAAGACTACAATTTTAGTATCAAATGTTATATACTATGCATACATTAAAATGGATAAAATAAAACTTAACTGAATGTCTTTAAGGAAACCAACGCGTTTCCTCCAAGGAATAAGCAGGGTACTTCATCAGGGAGTTAGCATCAAAAACATGATAGACTAGAAGGGGTTTTATAATGTAAAAAGTGTGCCTTTTCTTTTAAAATCTGCGCATGCATAGGTATGGGAATTGGGATCTGCTTGTAAGTGCCATTTTGGATAAGGCAGAACTGAGTGACTTGTAAATGGTGGTGGTGGTGGTGGTGATGGGGGGATAATTGAGTGTGATTAAATGAGTGCTAACAAAGGAAAGGAGGTTTACATATTTTTAACTGGGGACTTGATGAGGAAGGTTATTTTAATTTGAAACGGGGAAGGGTTAATTGTGAAAAGTGTGTGTTTCTGTGTGTCAGTTCACTGTGAACTAGGTAAAGAGGGGTTGATTTACTGGAAAGAGGGTCTAAATTAGTGGTCAGGGACAAAAGAGGTTTATTTAGATGGGGAGAAACTTGCTATGAATATAGGGGTGTAAATTTCTGTACTGGGGTAACATTTTGTGTGAGACTGGAGGCAGGGTGGTTAAAGGAAACGGACGGTTAAGCATTTAACAGGAGTACCAGATAAACCCCCTGTTTGGACATTGCACCATAACCTGTCACTCACCTGGCTGCACACTCATTGGCTGCTGGCATGGGTGGGAGGAGTTGTTAGCAGCCAACATTTAAGGAGAATGAAGTAATAGAACTAAAGGTCCTGCGCTTCTCCTTGATGTCGCAGGTCTCGTGCCACAGGGGGTTAACACCAAAACAACCCCCAAAGAATAAACTAAAGCTTCCTTTGAAAAATGCAAGGTCAGCAAAAGTCTATGTACAATATGTATATAAGAAGATGTGGTAACAAAGTCCGCGCCTAAGGAAATATGTATAATAAATGATGGCAAAATTCGTGCCTGAAGGCAACTATTATAAGTACCTTTATTCTTCTTGATATGCTGCAAAAGGTACAAATTCTTTGTAGTATAACCTTCCAATTCTCTGATGTATTCCGTGTGTTCTCGGACAAATGATGAAAGAAAAGAAAAGAGATTCCTGTGTGACACTATTTGATTATAGGGAAAACAGGAACTTCAAATTTCTACTCACAAAGCTTTTTCTTGAGTGGTATGCTCATCAAAACCTTTCCTTTATCCGTATAGTGCTCTTTCCCAGAAAAACGTCCGCCAGTCCTGTACCTCTCTCTCATCCACCACCTGACGGCCGAAGCACGGTGGGGAGAAGCACTGGGTTCTCTAGCAAAAAAGGAAAACAAAGAAACACAGATAGAGGCTGCATCTTAAGAAATATCTGGAAGCGGACGTTTTTCTGGGAAAGAGCACTATACGGATAAAGGAAAGGTTTTGATGAGCATACCACTCAAGAAAAAGCTTTGTGAGTAGAAATTTGAAGTTCCTGTTTTCCCTATAATCAAATAGTGTCACACAGGAATCTCTTTTCTTCTCTTTCATCATTTGTCCGAGAACACACGGAATACATCAGAGAATTGGAAGGTTATACTACAAAGAATTTGTACCTTTTGCAGCATATCAAGAAGAATAAAGGTACTTATAATAGTTGCCTTCAGGCACGAATTTTGCCATCATTTATTATACATATTTCCTTAGGCGCGGACTTTGTTACCACATCTTCTTATATACATATTGTACATAGACTTTTGCTGACCTTGCATTTTTCAAAGGAAGCTTTAGTTTATTCTTTGGGGGTTGTTTTGGTGTTAACCCCCTGTGGCACGAGACCTGCGACATCAAGGAGAAGCGCAGGACCTTTAGTTCTATTACTTCATTCTCCTTAAATGTTGGCTGCTAACAACTCCTCCCACCCATGCCAGCAGCCAATGAGTGTGCAGCCAGGTGAGTGACAGGTTATGGTGCAATGTCCAAACAGGGGGTTTATCTGGTACTCCTGTTAAATGCTTAACCGTCCGTTTCCTTTAACCACCCTGCCTCCAGTCTCACACAAAATGTTACCCCAGTACAGAAATTTACACCCCTATATTCATAGCAAGTTTCTCCCCATCTAAATAAACCTCTTTTGTCCCTGACCACTAATTTAGACCCTCTTTCCAGTAAATCAACCCCTCTTTACCTAGTTCACAGTGAACTGACACACAGAAACACACACTTTTCACAATTAACCCTTCCCCGTTTCAAATTAAAATAACCTTCCTCATCAAGTCCCCAGTTAAAAATATGTAAACCTCCTTTCCTTTGTTAGCACTCATTTAATCACACTCAATTATCCCCCCATCACCACCACCACCACCACCATTTACAAGTCACTCAGTTCTGCCTTATCCAAAATGGCACTTACAAGCAGATCCCAATTCCCATACCTATGCATGCGCAGATTTTAAAAGAAAAGGCACACTTTTTACATTATAAAACCCCTTCTAGTCTATCATGTTTTTGATGCTAACTCCCTGATGAAGTACCCTGCTTATTCCTTGGAGGAAACGCGTTGGTTTCCTTAAAGACATTCAGTTAAGTTTTATTTTATCCATTTTAATGTATGCATAGTATATAACATTTGATACTAAAATTGTAGTCTTAACACAAGATTGATTTCCTTTTATGTCTTTTCCCTTCTGATACCTTATATTAATGAGGCTGAAACAAAAAGAAAAAAAAACCTTGAATAAATCCTAATTTCTCTGGCATCTGGTATTCAGATATAACTCACTGGTGGTAACTGCACTGAAGTTAAAGCTTAAAGCACTTGCACTTTATTTACTATTGAGAATCACTACCTAACCTCACTAACCTAACTATCTAACCTAACCTAACTATCACTAACCTCATTATAGCCGCCTCCTAGTCTTTTCACATATATTTTGTACAGTATGTATTTAATGTTTTATATTGATATAACTATTTTTTAAATATTCACACTTACTTATGCCCTTATGATGTTAATGAATTATAAATGTCATGAGGTATACTTTCAACTGTGTTGATCTGCTCTAAATGAGCTGCTATAGGAAAAAAAAGAACTAAATCAGCTAAAACCTTCATTCAATTATTTTATAAACATTATAAATGCAGGTATGTAACTAGAAAATAAAATCTAACCTAGATAAACTTATGAAACTAAACAACAGCTAAAAGACAATTCAGGTCAAATACACATTGGGCTTGATCTAGAGCTACACTGGGCTGCTGTTCGTAAGTACGGCCAGCGTAGCTCTGGTGCACTCCCCCTGTGGTCAGTGTAATTACACACTGTTACGCCGACTGAAGGCTACCTTAAAGTCAGCCGGTGTAACAGTGGGTAATTACGCCGGCCACATAGCCGTAAGTCCCTAACCCAGTCCTCCCTTCCTAATTTCCCTCCCCGATCCAGGGCACCCAGGAAAATGGATTACGCCAGGCAACATCTGCCCGGCGCATGCGCAGATTGGCAGAAATGCCAATCTTACACAGCCACCCACCGTAACTACGGCGGGCGGCGTAGCTCTGCATCAGGCCCATTGTGTACCCAATGACCAACAGGGAACATTGCATAGTAGCCATATGTAAAATCTATGTACTTACAGTGTAAGGTGAAGGCAAATGGGTCTCCAATTCAGTCCTAGACCTGCTTATTTTATACAGTATTAAAGTAGCCTCAAAAATAGCTTGAAGGAAAGAATCCCTAGAGGGTAATCCTGTGGTTACATAGGAAATGTTCCTCAAAGGACTTCAAACATTCTAATTTATTCAACAAGGTTATCCAGAAAAACTGGTTGATACAGCATTGAATAAGGCCCTAAATACTAACAGGAATTTATTATTAGTGGGCAAAACTGATAAGGAGAAAAAGATTAGAGACAATTTTTTCTTTATTATAAATCTGTAATTCTTATTCACATGAAATTAAAAGAATTGTGAATAAAAATTAAGCACTTTTAAATCAAGATAACAAAATTAATTAATCACTTTTAGACATACCAAAGGTTTTCTTTAAGAAAACTAAGACTCTTAGGGGCGATTCAATTAGCTTTGCACACCAAGTTATTTGCGGTACAAAGCTAATCCTGCGAATGTATCTTATCTACAGGTGAAACTCGAAAAATTATATCGTTCAAAAGTTCATTTATTTCAATAATTCAACTTAAAAGGTGAAACTAATATATTATATAGACTCATTACATGCAAAGTGAGATATTTCAAGCCTATATTGGTTTTAATTTTGATGATTATGGCTTACAGCTTATGAGAACCCCAAAATCAAAATCTCACAAAAGTCCGTGACCCTTGTTTTTCCCAGGATGGCCTAACCCGTGCTGTGGTGTGAAAGGAGGAGCCCGGATTATTCATTCCGGGTTTCGTTAAAAATATGTAAATTGGGGGATGAACAGCATTGTCTGCCTCTGCAGACATGGGTCCAGTGTGAAAGGCTACATCATGAAATTTACCCGTTTTGTACAACAGTGACAATTATCCCGGTGGAGACCCAGGTTTTTAGTGTGAAAGGAGTATAAGTCACCTGAAAAATGTCCAGAGTAAAACTGAGGCTTCCTAAAAAGCAGTGTGGATTCTATAAGTGTGGACACACGATGCGTATTGTATGCCTCTGCAGAAATGAACATTACAGAATTGATATTAACAGATAAAAAATAAAAATTCCAGGTGAAAGAATTCATGAACCGTAAAGCAGACTATGTAAGATATTAAATATCATGTGCGTATATCAAAAAACACATAGGCCAAACAAAAAGACAACAAACTGTGTGTTTTAATGAGCATAGATGCAATATTTTTAAAGAAGAATAAGATGCACTCTTTAGTGAGGCATGTATGTATTGTTTACCTATGCTGAATACATATTTCATTGGATTTTATAACTATAGAAATGAAATGTTTGAAGTACGTTCATCTTTTATGTAATGTAGTAATTTGTATGTTTTTTAGTCAATCACTAAAGCGTCTGTCACTCCAGCTAATTGCCTAACATTTAGCTTTACTATAATTAAATAAACATATGGTTGATGTGTAATTAATGTAAATAAATTATCACAGAAATTAAGTTGCCCCTTCACTAATGCACTGCAAAGGAAGATCTAAACACATTTATAATGTATTTTCCCTATTAGACCTAATACAGTATTACCCTTTGAACTTACAAATACAACTAGGTAATTTATAAAGCTAAAAATACATTTTTTATTCTGATCTGCAGTATCCACTGACCAAAGCCCTAGAAACTACAGTATATGAAGCAAATACACTGAATAAGAATGAGCTAAGCCAGGGGTGGGCAATTAATTTCTATAGGGGGCCACATGAAAAATCTGAACTGTGTTGGAGGACCGAACCAATGATAACTTGAACTTAATTATGTTCAATATTAATTTTCTCCCATTATAAAAAGCAGCAAATTATATATTTTGATAAGATGCTACTGGTAATCAGAAGTTTAAGAATATTCTGTAAATATTTATGTCAATTTATGAATTGTGGTGAAGGTCAAAGAAGACTCACCCTGGATGCCGGTCTGACGGGATCTCTAAAGCACCCCGAAGTTTAAGCAGGAAGTGACAGGGAAAAGCCGTCTCCCGCGGGATACACGTCATCAGGTGCTGGTTGATAGGGACCCAGGGGGCGGTGGCCGCCGGCAGTGACTGCCCATGCTCTGCGGCTCTATAGCTTGCGATTCGCGGGCAGTCACTGGGCCTCAATTGTTAAGCTGCATCGCAGGGTCTTTGTGACCTAGCAATACAGCACAGTGGGCCTGATTCAGAGATCGAGCAGCAAATATGCGCATCTAAGTGGCAGGTCGGAACAGGTTACACCCACCAGAATAAACAGTCACTCCCCTCGCAACCTCCGGCCGGACCTAAACTTCCACCTCCATAGACTTGCCCTAATTGGGCGCACTCACTTCCGACCCTATGTGTATTAGTTGCGTATATTTAGGGCCCTAACTCTGTAAGCGCG
>WWET01002051.1:209113-221533 GCA_011038615.1 Limnodynastes dumerilii
ATATATTTATGCTATATTTGCGATCACTAATCCAAATAAAAAATAAAACACTGGGTGGGTCCCATCAAAGGGAACCCATACATATAGTTTTTATTCATCTCTTCTCTGAATAAATGTTTGATAACATACAGTTGTGCCCAGTTAAACCTTTTCCAAACACAGGGAAAAAGTCTGCCATACTTGATACATTGAAACTTTGTTTACTTGACATTTACAGTTACTGGCTTCCTGCAGAGCTAATGTCACCCATTCAATGTATACAGAGAGACTCATTTTGTAAATTTAAATGGGTGATATAAGCTCCCTTTTCTGATCTTTGCAGGAAGCCATCAGCTGTCCAATAGTAAATAAACAAAGTTTTAATGATTTACTAATGGCTTGAAATCTAACTTCTCCACCATTCTGCAAAATGAGCTTATTATATTGGAAAGCTGTTTTTGGGCCCTGCTTTAAGATCTGTTTATCTGCATGGAGAGGACATTTTTCAGGTGTGTTCTGTTTAATATACAATGGTGACAGTAATGTGCCTTTAATGAAGCAATTTGATACATCTATATAAAGCAGCAAGTTTTGGAGCATTATAAAAATAAAATGAACATGAATCACACATGGAATAAATGTTTATGGTGGTGTTTTCTGATTAATCTTCAGGGACAAACTAGAAATTAGATTTTTCTAAAAAAAAAATTCTTAAATATATGTTGTATTTATATATGAGCAACCATTAGGTAATTCTTAGAAACAATGTACCACCTGACAATATGGTTAGTAAAAAGTTATAGTATGTAAGTGTAAACACCCTAAATATTCCTCATTTCATGATTTGGCTTGACTCACAGAAAGGTGACAACTATTTAAACATCATTGCATTTAGTGCCAGAGGCAATAAACATTGTTTTTTCTTATTCGCTTTTACCTGAGGCAACTGACAGCAGAATTCTACATTTACCAATTAAACTGCTCATGATCCAACTTTTAATTAAGGTGTATTCAATGTCTCGGCTGATTTCTTTTCTGAATGATTGGAGAATACAGAGGAACTGAATTTTATCAGGATGTGAAACATACAGCATAGCAGCTGTCTCATAAAAATAGCTCCCATGAAGTAATAGTTGGAGTGCTAATGTTTGCTATTAATGCGTTGTATGCAGAAATAATTAGCTATTCACAAAGGACATATTTTTTATTACTGGTGCGTGCTGACTATTTGCACGACTGCATCATTTCCTAAGTGACTTGGTTGCATCTTTTGCTGACAGTCTGAAACAAACATTCAACACTAGCTGCAGCTGCATCATTTAACAGCTAATGGGGCCATACAAATTACAGGTAAGTCGCAACAGGGACTATAATGAAATAAGCCGCACTTCCCCCCAGCACTGACTATCTATCCCCAGGACTATCCCCAGGACTATATATAAAGTATATATGAATGACATTCTAGAAGAACGGCTTGTTTGAGAGAAGTAGTTACAAACAAACTGTTAGGTGGTTTAGAAGTAGGACTAAGATATTGCATCTTCATGAGTTGAGAGTTAAATCTTGTCTAAAACTGGCAATGATGGCTGTGGAAGATATGATGGGAAGTGGATGACCAAAAGACTGACTTTCAGCCAAGAAAGACCTGGAGAGGGCGTCTGCCCATCGATTGAGAGAACCTGAACGATAAGTAATCGAGAACGAAAATCTGGTGAAGAATAAAGCCCAGCGGGCTTGACAAGGATTAAGTCTCTTTGCCGATTCGATGAAAGCCAAGTTTTTGTGGTCAGTGAGAACAGTGATATTGTGGTTAGCCCCTTCCAGCCAGTGCCTCCATTCCTCAAAAGCCAGCTTGATGGCCATGAGTTCACAATTGCCGACGTCATAATTCCTTTGAGCCGAGGAAAATTTCTTTGACATGTAGGCACAAGGATACAAACGGTTGTCAGCAGGATTGAGTTGAGACAGGACAGCTCCGGCACCCGCGTCAAATGCATCGACTTCAACAATAAAGGGTCGATCAGGATTAGGATGACGGAGAATTGGGGCTGTAGTAAAAGCAATCTTGAAGTTCTTGAAGGAAGCCTTAGCCTTGCTCCACCAGTTGACCGTGTCTGCCCCTTTCTTAGTCAAATCCGAAATTGGAGTCACAAGAACAGAAAATGCCTGGACAAAACGTCTGTAATAATTCTCAAATCCAAGAAACCTCTGGATAGCGGTGAGATCAGTAGGTTGGGCCCAGTCAAGGATGGCTTTAACTTTGGCAGGGTCCATGGCAAACCCTTGTGGGGTGATGAGATAGCCCAAGAACAATACTTTGGTAACCTCAAACTCGCACTTGTCCAATTTGGCGTAGAGCTGGTTTTCTCGAAGCTTCTGAAGTACCTGGCAAACATGGAGACAGTGTTCTTGCAAATTTCTGGAATAAATCAAGATATCATCCAAGTATACAATGACAAAAGTGCCAAGAAAGTCTCTCAGAACATCGTTGATTAGATCTTGAAACACAGCAGACCAAAAGGCATAACTAGGTATTCATAATGCCTGGTCTGGGTGTTAAAAGCAGTTTTCCACTCATCTCCCTTGTGGATCCTAATAAGATTGTAGGCGCCACGTAGATCAATTTTGGAATAGATGACGGCGTCTTTCAGTCTGTCGAATAGGTCAGAAATGGAATGGGGTACTTGTTCTTGATAGTAATCATATTGAGAACTCTGTAATCAATACAGGGACGAAGTGTTCCATCCTTATTGGACACAAAGAAGAAGCCGGCACCCATGGGAGAGTGTGAAGGACGAATAAAGCCTTTCTGCAGGTTTTCTTTGATATAGTCATCCACTGATTTAC
Organism: Limnodynastes dumerilii; assembly: GCA_011038615.1. Lineage (NCBI taxonomy): Eukaryota > Metazoa > Chordata > Amphibia > Anura > Limnodynastidae > Limnodynastes > Limnodynastes dumerilii. The sequence goes on from WWET01002051.1 coordinate 211,940, forward strand.
TCTCAGGGATGGACAAAAGAAATAATCTCCCCTTGGGGAAAACAGCACCTGGTACCAGTTCGATGGCACAGTCGTATGGGCGATGAGGCGACAATTTATCAGCTTCACTCTTGGAAAAGACATCCGAGAAGTCCCGATACTGAGGAGGAACAGACAGAGCTTCAGTGGTAATAGTACAGCCTGGAAACATGAGGCAAGAACTACAAGAGTCTCTCAAGACAAGGGTAATTTCACCCTTCTGCTAATCGATTTCAGGATTGTGTTTGGACAGCCAAGGGTAGCCTGGTACTATTTCAGCTTCGGGTGATGAAACGATGAGAAGCTGGATCATCTTGGAATGACAGGCACCCACCAGGAGTTGAAGAGGTTCAGTAATATGAGAAATTCGTCCACCAGGAAGCGGCTAACTGTTGAGGCCACAAGCAATAATAGGTGAAGAAAGGGGTTGGTTACTGATTCCCCATTTGCTTGCAGTGGCTGAATCCAAAAAGTTCCCAGCTGCTCCACTATCGACAAAAGCTTGGACCTCCATAGACGAACTGTTAGACTTCAGAAGAACAGGAAGTAATAAAGAGTTGGCGGAGGAAATAGAGTTCATACCCAGATGGATCTCCTCCATATTCATCTGGTAAGGTTGTTTCCTGACGGCTTCACCTTCTTAGGGCAATTATTGGCCATGTGGGACTTACCCCCGCAATATAGACAGAGTCCCAAGGAGCGACGACGGTCCTTTTCTTGACTTGAGAGCCGGTAGGAACCAACTTGCATAGGCTCCTCTTCTGAAAGAGAAGCACGAGGTGGAGAAGTGGAGATAGTGGGAAAGACAAGACTTTTTTCAAACTTGCGTTCTTTGAACCGCTGGTCTATCTTCATAGACAACTTCATGAGGTCTTGCAAGGATTCAGAAGTTGGATACTGAACCAAAGCATCCTTGATGTGCTCAGCAAAACCCAGGCAGAACTGTAAACGCAGGGCTGGATCGTTCCATTGGCATAGAGTGGCCCATGTGCGAAATTCCCCTGCGAACTCTTCCACCGATCTTCGGCCCTGCCGGATAGAATGAATCTTGGCCTCAGCGGATACTTCCTGATCCGGATCATCATAAATGACTCTCATGGCTGTGAAGAAACTGTCAACAGATTGTCGAGCCGGATGGTCCGGTCCCAAAGAAAATGGCCAGGATTGGGGTTCCCCTTGGAGGAGGGAAATAATGAGTCCTACCCTCTGGAATTCAGAGCCTGACGCAGTGGATCTCAGCTGAAAGTAGAGCAAATAGCTATTCTTAAATAGACGGTATGCAGAACTATTACAGGAGAAGCGGTCCGGAAGTGGTGCTTTGATGTCCTGCACAGGTGCCTGAGCATGAAGAGCTTCAATGGCTTGATCCTGAGTTTTCACTTTGGTTGTCAGGTTTTGGACCATTTGTCCTAAATGAGAGACTTGGGTAATTAATGCCTTAATGGTTTCAGAAGCTGCAGGATCCATAATAAGCTTGAACGTGAAAAGGAGGCACTGGGAAACAGGAAGCTTGCAGACACAGGAAACCGAATAAACACTTCTTTCTTGACAATCATTTCCTTATTAGTCTTATCTTGGCCTATTATAATGTTGTGACACTCCGGGTTTACGTTGTGAGGACCGGAGTGGTCAGAGAGAGAGTAGGTGTGTCACCCTGGGTTTACCTGGTGAGAATCGAGGTGGCCACAAAAGAGATAAGTAGGGTGAACGAGTCGATTACCGGGGCCAAGAATCTTTACTATTAGGGGTTTTCACTAGAGCCCCTGATGGTGGAGATGGATTTGGCTGCGCCCAAAAGCCTGGCCGTGCCCCGTTGAAACAAACCTCATGGAAAAGGAAAAATAGGAGATCGTAGTGCGACACCAGAAAGAGGGACTGAATAATAAGAAAAGTGGGAGCAGAGCAGGCTGGAAGATACCAACCTGGGACGGACTACAAAAATCACTTAACAAAGCATGGAGGACTGGAAGAAGATCACAGTACCATACAGGAGAAACTAGGGCATACACACACACAAACACAAGGCAGATAACACTAATAATCACACAGGAATGAACAAGAATACTGGGAAGGTATGCACAATAAGGAAGGAGCACCAGAGATTAAAACAAAAAGAGAGAGGAAAAATGGTACAAGGCAGGGCAGGAGGTCAAACAGAAAACAGATCACTTGACAGCAAGGCACTAGGCACACAAGATTAGCAGGTCAGAGTACTGAGATTCAGAAACTATAACCGGCGCGTGTAGCATGGAGAGAGAGAGCTATATATGCACAGGAACCAATGGGGAGCGAGCCGCGAGCACGCCAATGCATGAGATAGGCTGGCGTCCTGGTTCCCGGGATACGGCCAGACGCCAGCCCGACAGAGAGACCAAATGTGCGTCCCTAACAACCAACCGCGGCAGGCGCCAGGGGGAGGAGAGATGCATGCTGCAAGGGCCGAGGACCGGAGGGTGAGAGAAGACTCTGGAGCTACAAGCAACGCTGCCAGATTCCGGAGCAGGTAAGAGGGAAATATAGGAGAGGTTTGCTTGCGTGCCGCGGGTCCTGACAGTTATAAAGCTGTCAGCCAGAACTTCCAGTGTCTCTCCCTAACTGGGCTACTAATGCATGTGTCCTCTCTGAAGAAACACTTAAATGCATTGTTTTATTGAGCTTTGTTATGTTATTTTGTTTGTGCAGCATGATAGGTGTTGCATTGTGGGTCAGAGATGCCTGACTGTATTAGCTAGGAGCCAGACAGGCTATGAGGTATGTTGGTTTCTTTATTTTTATTTTTATTGAAGTACCTGAGGCTAGATGTACCCTCTGCAAGTCTAGTTCCTCCGTATATCCTTGATATATAGTCTCACTACCTATCTTATTAAGTACGCCTTATCCACCACTAAAATATAACATTTACATAATTATAAACTACTACACTATTCTGGATCTATCTCTTGTTTCCCTACCCCGTTATCTGCATACCACAAGGACACACCACAGCATCACAGTGCCTCTCCTGAGAAGCCCACAACATCCTCAGACGCCTAAAAAGACACCTTGACGAGCCTAACTGCAAGATAGAAGCAAGATGAGTAGAACAATTTACAAGCCTGGCATTCTACACTGACGGTACTACACTATTTTGGATCTTCTGTCTCCTGCATCCCTATCCCGCTCTCTGCATACTACAAGGAAACACGGCAGCATCAGAGTCCACAACACGCACAGATGACCATAAAGACACCCTAAAGAGCCTAACAACAAGACACATGCAGAGTAGTACCTGATACAAGCCCAGGAATCATACTGACGTTATCACACTGTTTTGGATTGTCTCTTTCTGACATGTATCCATACCCCCACCTCACTCTCTACACGGCAGAAGGACACACCACTGTATATATAAGACATAGGACCCTGTATACCATACAGATATCTACCCACACTATAGTCTTAAGAAGTTTTGAGCGCAATTTACCCACTATTTTGATAATTGCTACGTATTTAAGTGACTCTTGGGACACTTGGGAATTGGTTGCCGCTCACTTCCACACAGACCAGATCATACCTTCCTTCCCACCACCACAACCCCGAACATGAGCGCTACCTACCTTCTTTCCATAATTATAAACTAGACTAGCACCATTCTACATTTTAAAAATTGGTGGGGTATTGGTGTCTGCGAATAGTTTTAGGCTTGAAACTAGTCGGTGCACACACAGATTAGGAATCACCTGCCATTCTTCTCCCAGATAATCCCTCTCCCTCTCCGAAAGTGTTTCTCCCATAAGGGCCCTTTTTTGGGATCAACACCGGTAGATTGAGGAGTCCATTAACAGCTTTGAGGACAGTGGGAGCTGGGGGATTTTTGTAGGGGTAGGGGAAGTTCCTTTATCTATAGAGGGGGAATAAAACAGGATCCTACGTGCTAAACGTATGTTCAGAAGGTTGTTGTTGTTTTTTTTATGGATTTAGTTGTTTTAAATAAAAGTGTTTTTTTTCTGGGAAATCTCTGCATTTCATTCGGGAGGTGAAACAAAGAAATTGTATGAGAGGCATAACCCCAAGAGGGGCTCATTGTGAGTAGCATTTTACTTCCCTTATTATTTGTTGCTGCCAATATCGCACAAGGAGTGGTGTGTGTTTTATTCCTAAGGAACTCCCAAGGAACTCCTTCTGAACAGGAAACAGACTGGGACCACAACAGAACCATACCAGGAATCCAGTTCACAGACACATATACCCTGCAAAACCCCAAGGGGGATAAATGTGAGTACCCCTTTACGGTTAAGGGTGGGTGCGTTGGTTGTTTCTACGCAAGGAGTGGTGTGCTGTTGTGTCTTTAAGAAAGTCAGAGGAGAGGTAAAAGAAGGACAATACAGTCCACGGGCAGATACAGGTGGAGTTCTGTGACGGGGTGTAAACATTACATTTGATCCAAGAGAGAAATAGTATAAGTAGTACTTAAGGTGGAACTTATACTTACCTGTGAGGTGTTACACAAGGAGAGTGGGGGAAGGTGACCATCTAAAGAGAAGGAGAAAAATCCAGATATATCTTCTACAAAGAAAGAGAGAGCATGGTCTAAAATAAGGAAAGAAAACAAGATAGAATTAATGTGAGTAGGCATTTTTTGTGAAGTGGTACCCACCTGATTGGAAACATTATCACACCAAGTTTTTGTTTTCTCTATTTTTCCGGGCGGACCGGAGCATCTGAAATAGAAAGAAGAAGAAAAACCAAGGGTGAAAATCAGAAGAACATCAAGGATCATCTTCGAACATTAAGGACTTATTTCTGGACACTTCAAGAGGACTTTGGGGAACCAGAGTGAAGGTATAGTGATCCTAAGCGCAGACACCAATACACCACCAATTTTTTAACTCAGTTGAATTATTTGACACTTTCTGTAGTGGGGAGTGTCAACGGTATGACATTGGGGGTATAGGAGGTATATACCTCGAGTGGTATTGGAGCTGCGGCTGGGAAGAAGCGCAGTTCAATCGGCCTTGATACCATTCTACATTTATTTTGAATCTTTTGAAGCAAATCCTCATAAAATATCCTATGATTTAAACCAGTGATGGATAAGAGGCTACGCTAGGGCCTCTCATGTTCAGCTATTTTCTATGTTGATGTCACATTTGTTTATGCTAATTTTAAATACTTGTGCCAGATTCATGCTGGCAGGGTATTACATATGGATGCTTCATTAATTTAAAAAAATACATTGCTTGAAAGTAATACTTAGCCCTTTGGATGGATACAAGGACACCTTTTATGACCCACTGATTAGATTAAATAACACTGAATTAGACAATTTTGTTTCTTAATTTTATAGTGCAATATGTTGAATTCCTACATACTGTACAGCAATTTATTAGATTTTAGATTAAAAATGTTAATTTAAAGTGCAAAATATTTCAAATAGGTCAACAATGTAGAAATGGTAAAAAGTCCAGAATAATATTCATCATCAGAGATGAAGTTATGATGTATGGTCTCTGTCTGCTGCGGCTCCCTCCTAGGGAGCTTTAGGTCACGCTGCCCCCCCGAGCCGTGGTCACATAGATCGCGGCTCACACAGATGCGGCCATAATAGTACTGGATATACAGGGCTTCTACAGGAGCCCTGTAGTACCAAATTTATTTAATTAATTAACGCTATGAGGCAGCATTATTCATTGAAATAGATTTGGTCCTACAGAGCTCCCATAGGAGCCATGTATATCCATTACATGGACCGTGCCACAGAGGAAGGAGCAAAAGCAAGAGACAGGTAAGTGAGTTTTTAATTAAAAACAATGTTTATAGTATATAAGGGGCACACAGGAGGCTAATACACATATAAAGGGGGCACACAGAAGGCTAATACACATATAAAGGGGTCACAAAGGAGGCTGATACACATATAAAGGGGGTAAAAAGGAGTCTGATATTCATATAAAGGGGGCATAAAGGAGGCTGATATTCTATAAAGGGGGCACTAATGAAGGCTGATATACTTATAAAGGGGGCACAAAGGAGGCTGATATACTTATAAAGAAGACACTAAAGGAGGCTAATACACATATAAAGGGGGCACTAAAGGAGGCTAATACAAATTTAAAGGGGCCACTAAGGAGGATAATATTCATATAAAGGGGGCATAAAGGAAGCTGATATTCATATAAAGGGGGCACTAAAGGAGGCTAATACACATATAAAGGGGGCACAAAGGAGGCTTATATTTATATAAAGGGGGCACAAAGGAGGCTGATATTAATATAAAGGGGGAACAAAAGGAGGCTAATACACATATAAAGGGGGCACAAAGGAGCCTTATATTTATATAAAGGGGGCACAAAGGAGGCTGATATTCATATAAAGGGGGCACAAAGGAGGCTGATAAACTTATAAAGGGGGTACAAAAAGAGGCTGAACGTATATAAAGGGGCACAAACGGAGTCTGATACATATAAAGGGGGCACAAAAGGAGGATGGACAAATATAAGGGGCACAAAAGGAGCAGGTTAATTGATTTAATAAATACAACACACTATAGTTTTTTTTATACATAGCATAAAGGTAAAAAACGATATATATATGCAGTGTTATCTTCATTTTAGATGTCAAAAGGGGTTTGTGGCTCCCGAGGTTTTCTTTTTGGGAGAAACGGGTCCAAATGGCCCTGGTCTAGGTGAAGGAAGACACCAAGTAAATTTAAGAGTTTCCTTTCCTGTTGCCAACTAAACACTAAATGTATGGTATATAGTTACAATTTTTTGAGAAAAGGATTATTAGTATTTATCCATCAGTACATAAGTATGTAACAATGTTCAGGTCTTTTACCATCTCTCCTGTCCCACATTACTCAGCATATTTATGACATTCCAAAGTACAAAAGAGGATAACAATAGGACATTAAATCTGAAATGTCATAAATATGCTCAGTAATGTGGGACAAGATAGATGGTAAAAGACCTGAACATGGTTAATACATTTGATTACCATCCACATAAAGCTTATACTGGTGGTTTAAATAAAGACATAGCAAAAGTACAATTTGGATTATTAATATCAAGATAATAATGGGGAAGTCATAGGATAAGAAAACTAATTAGCTAGACAGAGGAATGTTGAGTGATATTGTTGAGTGATTCATGTTGAGTAGAAGAGAAAGCCATTTGGGAAAGATTAAAAGTAAAAACATATCATATTGTGTTGTCCATGGTAATGTGAAATCATAAAATAAAATAAAATAATAAGTAGCCAAAAGCATAGGAACGAAGTAAGACAAAAGCATAGGGATGAAACAAGACAGGACAGAGACAGGAAGACAGGAACCTGAGCATGCATCGTTGGTTTGTGGTCCTCCAGGTGTTGTCAAACTACGAGTCCCAGTACGCTTTAACTGCATAGGCTTAGTTGATTTAATTAATGTAAGTTGATGCCTAACAATGCATACACCTGGAAAGCCACTTGTTGGCTAGGCTAGGTCTAGAGTATGATGCATTTAGCAAACATAATAATTCATCTTATCTATCTACATTGTACATTGTCATCAAGTATTAATGAGGAATATCCCCCCCCCCCATTGCAGGTAATGCAGTATCAGGGATTTTAAATATACAAGGTTTATTACTAAAATTACTAACAGGTTTTAAATTAAAGAGTATTTATCAGGCCATGCTGGCCATCAAAGCTAGATAAAAAGACTTAACTAGCGCTGTTAACCTAAATATATATCAAATAAAATTAAATAAAAAAATATACAAAAAATATAAATATAAAATTGCCTTCCAAATCAATTCATGAATAAATTAACAATTTTATTAATCAAATTAATCTGGTACCAGACATATAAAAACAATTCATAAAACAAATATTCAATACATTACTTACTAAATATGTGGTTAATACTGCATTCATCAATATTTGTACTAATGGTCCATTAATATGTGCACTGTTGAACGGAGGATAGGGGAAAAGATTAGTATATAGTAATCCCTTATGGTGCTACTTGATTGTTCAAATCAGATGTAAAAAGGAGAGAGAGGGCAGTCACTTCATAATTGACATTAAGGACTCCATTTAAATAATGCAAACCACGGGATACCATATAAACAATGATGGTAATTGGAAGCTGAGATCAAGGTCAAGCTCACCCAGCCTCCCGTTAAATAGTTGAAAGATAGTTGTAGGTGCCGTTGATGCAGGTGCTATTATACTCCGAGCACAGTGTTCATGAGTTTGAGATGCGTAGGCACTCCCGTTCCGTATAGACGCGGGTGCCGTTGGCTTTAACTCCCTTCTCGGGACTCAGACGGAGTGGCAATGACAGTAGACAGGCAATAGTGGGCACCAGTTGTAATAAAATGATCCCTGTAATGGCCACCACTTGGAACAAGATTATAAAGCTCCTGACTACAGGACCATCTTAACAGCATTCATGGTCCTGGGGAAAGCAATGCTCAGGGGCCACTACCAACTAGTTCACTGGAACAAAAATGTAACAAAAATTATAATTCATTACTGTGCTCTCCTGCATCACATTACCCCTTCAACACATTGTGCCTCCGTATCATCATACTGTTGCCCCTTCATTATAACAATGTTGCCATTTCATCGTCACACCATGCCTCCTTCATTCTTTTGCCCCTTCTTGTGTGTCTCTAGAACCAACCAATCTTCCCCTTCTTATGTGTGTCCAGGCAGACTTTCTGCCCTCTACTTGTGTTCAGCCAGCCTTCTGCCCCTCCTTATGAGTCCAGTCTGCCTTCTGCTCCTCCTTGGGTGTCCAGCCAGCTTTCTGCCTCCTCCTTATTTGTGTCCAGGCTTTTGCCCCCTTCTTATATATGTCCAGCCTTTTGCCCCTTTCTTATGTGTGTCCAGCCTTCTGCCCCTTTCTTATGTGTGTCCAGGCTTCTGCCCCCTTCTTATTTGTGTCCAGCCTTCTGCCCCTTTCTTATGTGTGTCCAGCCTTCTGCCCCTTTCTTATGTGTGTAATATGTTGGTGTATTTAATGACTATTTTTTGGGATATGTCGGGCTTTTATTAGTGTGTTATTTGCAATATGTTGGTGTATTTAATGACTGTTTTTTGGGAATTGTCAGGTTTTGATTAGTGTGTTATGTGCAATATGTTAGTGTATTTAACAAGTGTTTTTTTGGAAATTGTCAGGCTTTTATTAGTGTGTTATGTGTAATATTTTTGTGCATTGCATGACATTTATATTAGAATTGTTGGGGTATTTAATCATAATCTAGAGGCTGGGGGCTGTTTATGTGATGGGTCAGGCTGGGGGCTGTGGATGTGATGGGTCAGGCTGGGGGCTGTGTATGTAACAGGTCAGGCTGGGGGTTGACAGTTTTTTGGGTATGCTAATGCTTGTAGTACAACAAGCATCAGAATGCCCTGCCGGCGCCACATTGTTGGCCAGTGAAGTCGGGTGTTGCATAGCAGTATTTTTTTACGTGCCAGGATTTTTACCTGCCGGGATTTTCAGTATAGGTCATTTTTACGTGCAGGAATTTTCAGTGTAGGTATTTTAGTTGTGTAGGTATTTTAAATTGTCGGGAATAGTTTGCGCCGGGATTTTATACATGCCAG
>WWET01002051.1:239313-250815 GCA_011038615.1 Limnodynastes dumerilii
AGAGGTCCGGCGCTCCAAACATACATTAAATAACACTATGTGTCTGCACATAAATAAAAAGGAGGTTTAGTTCACAATATAGCTATATTGGTTTAAGCTCACCTGCCCAGCGTCAAGGCACCTCCTGTAGGTGAGTCCCTATCCATTTGCTATATGTGTACATGTGTATCTTTATAGAGATACATAAATTTCTATTTCTCTAAAGAGTTGAACAAACATAAAATATAGATACACATTTATAAGTAAATGCATGTGATTTTCACAATGTTTGCACATGTCCTGGATCACATCCTAACTTTCTAATTGCTTGTTCAGTGTTTTTAAGGATTTACCTCCCCTGCCCTTCCACTATCTGTTGGAGTACCACACGGCTCAGTCTTGGGTCCATTGCACTTCTTTACCGATACCTTTTCCCTTGGACAACTAATAAAATTATTTAGGTTTCAGTAGCATCTCTATGCAGATGATACACAAATCTACCTATTCACCCCTGATCTATCACCTACTTGCCTGCAGCCAAGTCCATCCCCCCATCAGGGGCTCAGGCGAATACTTGGCTTGGGGTTAGACTCTGTTCCTCTGGTCCGGTGTGGTCCATTTCCGGACCGGCACTTAGCTCGGTGAGTGACAATACTACAATAAAAATTTACCCCTCTACAGTCTATGTTGCATGCAGCAGCTAGACTAATTTTCCTTGTAAAATGTTCATCTAAAGCTAGTTCACTCAATTTCTACATTGGTTGCCTCTATACTACAGAATCAAATATAAAATCCTTTTGCTAAACTTTTCAAGCCATAAACAAGATGGCACCTGCACACATATCCTCACTTGTCTCAAGATATATCCCAGATCGTTTTCTCAGATCATCACAAGATTTACAGTTCTATTCTACACTTCAAGCTCTCATTCCTGGTAACAGGACTTCTCCTGGGCTGCACTAATTATCTGGAAAATCTTCCTCAACCATTAAGACTATCCTGTACTTTCAAGCGCTCCTTTAAGACTCACCTCTTCACAAATTCTTCAAACTTCTTCCTAAGCTTTATTTACCCTATATACAACTACTTTTGCTTTCCATTTTGCCTTTCTATTACATGACTAACACAAACCCTTGACACAATGGACCATATACAGGATGTACCTAAAGTCTAGACACATAGGAAATCTTATTAACTATATTTTTTTTACCTCACAGATTAAATATGACTTTGTTGAAAGAAGCAAATGATCCCAATAGGCGCTGGGGTTATCCCTATTGGGATCATTTGTTTGTTTAACTATAGAGGAGTAGGTAAAACTCCTCTCTACCCTATAGCTGCTCTTTCAGAGCAACCAACCTGGTGTACTTTCGAGTGCACCTTTTTTCCTGTTTGTTGAAAGAAGAAAGAAGTGGTACTTCTCAGTGGATGTAAAGGACGGTCATAAAGTTCAATAAAATGTTGTTGAAAATGTAATTAATTAAATTTCTTGAAAATATGCATTTTTGCCTACTGTATGTGTCCAGACTTTAAGACCACCCTGTGTATTTGCACTTTTACCATACAACCTGGCTGGTCTATTTTGTCATATAGCACTTGCCCTATTTATTAAGCGTAACTGCGAACAAAGGGGCGGGGGCATCTATACGACACCCGTAATTATGCTTTGTAAGCGGAGGGAGGCATTGAAATTGTACAGTATGGGCCGGGTTAGGCTGTTACATACGTGAATCCATTACATACATCAGTACTTACGCTTTCAAAAGTTAAGGCAGGGTCTGGGAAGCGTAATATGACCAAAGTACGTACAAGCGAGGAGAGTGCCTAGGGGAGTGCATAGAAAATATGATAGCATAAATACACTACGCGATGAAACGTAACAAGCACTTAGGTCTGGATCTACCCCAATTACTATAATGATGATAATCAAAATATGCCTCTTATATATAAATAATAAAAGAAAAAAGTTCTGCCCATTAAAGTGTACATAAATAAAGTTTTCTTGTTTACCATGGTAACATAAAGTAGACAGGTTACTGCTACTGCAAGTATCAAAAATTCTTGCCACCTATTAAAATGATCACCAGACATCGCAATGAACCAAGAACTTAATAAACGTGTCTCTTGCTGACTACCCCACTGGGTCAAAATAAAGATTAAAGTAGATAAGTTAAGTGTGTAGACAAGTAAGTTCCTCAAGACTGGAAAGTCAATAATAATGAACAGTTAATTGCAGAATAAACAGTGAAAATTGTCATAATATTGGTAGAAATATTATGGTTCTGTCACTGAAAATATATGTTGTATGAAAGAGCTTGTGTAAGCCAAGGTAATGATCACATAATTAAGAAATGGCTACACTTGTCTGCAAATATAGATGTATTTTAAGACATAAAAGAAGAAGAAGATGATGATGATAATGATTATCATTATCAGCATTGTCATTTAATACTAAATGGTTACAATTGGTTGTCAGACATATGGACCCTATTATCTGAGATCTCATTATTTTTATTATTATTATTATTATTATTATAATAATAATAATAATAATTATTATTATTATTATTATTATTATTAAGGGAGAAGTGACCCTTAGATTTGGCAGAGAGGAGATTGTTTGTCACCTTAATCAGGACAGTTTCAGTGGAGCGCAAGGGGTGTAATCCAGACTGAAGAGGATCCAGGATGGAGTTGTTGGTGAGGTAGATTACTAGGGACCGGATTCAGATTTAAGAAGATTTTCTGTGCGCTCGTAATAGATCCGTACCTTAATACAAAATAAGTACGTTTTGCAAAATGAATACATTTTGGAACACTTCCGTGTTGTGAAAGCAGCCTTATCATTAGCGTGCGTATACGTGACGGAAGTTAAACGTTCACAAATACAACCGCACATCTACTGCATTACCACGCCTATTTTTTGCTATTTACATTCCGATTGACGCCTACTTATTAATAATCCGTCCGATCTTTTATGTTCGTACGCATTTTTAGACGTACGGAAATTACTTACGCATCATTTCAATTACGCTTCGTATCTCTATGGTCTACACATGCGTCCTAAATAGAAATCACTCCGCTTACGTGCGTAAATTACCAGACGTTCTTAATTCTGAATACGGTCCTAGATGCTTGTAAACAAGCTGTTCAAGCATCTTGGAGGCGAAGAGGAGAAGAAAGATGGGTCAGTAATTGCAGGGTAAGGTGGGGTCAAGGATAGGTTTTTTTAAGGATAGGGAAACAAGTTTAAAGGGGGAGAGGATGAAGCCAGAGAAGAGGGATAAGCTGAAGAGGTGTGCAAGATTAGAGCAGGTGGAAAGAGGGAGAGATTGGAGAAGATTAGAGAGGATAGGATAAAGTGGAAACATTGACGTAGGGGATGATAAAATAAGTGAGTGTACTTTCTATGATTGCTCTTAGAGTCTAGTATATATTGTTTTGTTACAACTATTTAGAAAACATGATCACTTAGTAATCATTTTGACTTTGAGGTGTCTTGAAAAAAATATTGAGACTTGAAATGCACCATAACCTGAGAAAATTTGAGAATCATTGGGGTCTACGGAATCACTGGCAGAGAGTAGAGATTAAAGAGCTCTGACTACCAAAGTTTAAACAACATTTTAAATAAACTTTTAATGTGACTATTTAAACAATCGGCTCTAACAGATATCTCTACCAGAAAACAGGGCAGCTTAATACAATACCAATGGAAAAAGGAGTAGAAGGTATTAAAAGATAGATTGTTGTGCTACTTTTAATGCTACAGAAAAATCAGTACCCTGCAATGTCCTAAGTTCTTGTTTAGCAAAATACACTGAACAAAAATGTTGATACTGTAGTGAAAATTCAATATTTAACCTTAATAGGGAAAAATCTAGAGGATCTTCCAGATTATAAACTTATCAGTATAATTAAACTTTACAATATTTGATCAATGCAGACATTATTACACAGATTTTGTGTATACGCTTAGAACTTTTAATCAAGAACACCAACATGGCTGTTAGAAAAAAATCTTCTGCTTTTATGAGATGGATAATTGAAAATGTTAGTTTAAATAAATTATTCAGCAAACTGAAGCAACATAAACAGGAAAGTACTTCATTATGTAAATTGTAAAAAATAGGCTACTTTTTATAATCTTATAAAGTTTTAATATCCTTATTTCAAAGCAATATTAGAGGAAACAAATATTTACGTTTTTAAGCATGGAGATGGCTTATATATAATGAATATAACATTGTAAAATAAACTGTAGAATATATGAATGCTACAGTTCATTCCAGCTTCATACGTAGGGGCTGATCCAGAATTTTTGCCTAGTCAAAGCACACGCATACTTTTGAAAAATGGAAAAATGCATGCACCCTGCTATGAGTTCTAACGTCACAAACTTTCGATAGATTGTGCTGCAAAAAGTACCATTTGAAACATGCAATAAGATATGTATAGCCTACAGGGCTGATTCAGAGTTTGGGAGTAAAGGCAAAACAGGTGCAAGTGTGCAGCTAGGCCAAACCAATTTACAAATTACGGGGTGCTAATTAATTTGATATCAAATACTGCATAGCTTTATGTTTAATCCATATAATAGAGATGAACTAAGAAACTTCACATCTCAATTTTAATTCTGCTTTCACAATTTAAATTTGTCTCCCCTTGCAGCTGAACATGGTATTGCTCAGGTCTACACTTACACCTAGCATTTGGATCCCCCCATCTCTCCTGTCTAAGTGAATTCTGCACTTTTATCAATACTTTTATTTAATATGAACCCAATAGTTTTAAGTTAAACATTTTAAAATTTATGTTTATAAATTTATATTTATAAGAAAATTCCATGATTGTCAAATAGAGAATAATTTTTAATTAACCCCTGATTATGGGCTGAGAGAGAGAGAGAGAGAGAGAGAGAGAGAGAGAGAGAGAGAAAAAGGAGAGAAAGACTATGGTCCGAATTTAGTTACGTAGCTTTTATCTTACGTATGTTGTTTTAAAAATTGAGCTACTATGCATGTGTAGTAGATTATTTACGCTATCTACGTACCATTTCTGTACGTGAATTGCTTAAGCGCAGTCTTTAAACCATGCTTATGCAATCTACGTACAGAAATTGTACGTAGATAGCGTACAGCTCAATTCTTAAAACAACGTATGTAAGACAAAAACTATGTAACTGTCAATCCGGACCTATCTCCCTAAAGTATCAAACATGTAGAAATCTAATAATGTTTATTTATAATGTAATATGTGTATAAATGTCTGAAAAAGTCAATGTAAATCACACAACAATGTTATTTCATACTAATAAACATTACTAGATTAAATCAAACCTAAATTTTAAGCTACACTGGGTACAGCAGAATGAAGAATATCAGTAAATCTAATTAAAAGTGGGCTTAACGTGAAATAGAAAAGGCAGACAAATGCATGTACCCTCTAACCACAGATATTACTGCCTTCATTAAAAACTAGAACCACTCCACTTTTATTTTTTTACTTATATAATCAGACTTCAGATCAGTACACCCAAATACACCATAAAATAATGCTACAGATCAGACTTTCACGTTCTTATTAAAAGCAGACTCCAGACACTTCACCTTCTTATTAAACAGCAAACAGATCAGACCTATCACCTCTTCAATTAAAAATCAGACCCCCCTCCCCCCTGCTCTTCATTAAAGACATACCCCAGATCAGCTGATTTTGAAAAAGTCTAGAGACATTAGACGAAATGTGTAAGTAGTAACATTGATGTGGACTTAATCTCTTTCGGTATACTGTAGTTGCCTATATTGTCTGCTCCATAGAGGAACTCACTCAGGGTTGGCCATCCGGAGGTAAGAAAATTCTCTGAGAAAAGAATATTTTTGGAAGGTTGCTAAACTACTCACATACCCTGGAAGCGGATATCCTGTCAGACAAACGACAGCCAACCATAAGGAACGGGTAAATACAGGAGCCAAAGCGGACACCAGGAGAGTTTGTGAAACTTATAACTTATTGAAATATTGTATTGTAGACCTAGAAGGTACAAAGACGTGTAATCTGGAAGCGAGTGATCTGCCATCAGTACAACAGCCTGGTTTAAGGATCGGGTAACAGGGGGGAGCTAATGTGGACACCAGTTCCCATATAGGATCTCTATTTGTTATTCACCAAGTTTGGACAACAAGTATATTCCTTAATTATACTGTGGTTATTGATATTAGTCCACTTCTAAGTTTTTAAACATATAGGGCCGGTCTTAAAGACCGCATATATGCAATCTACATAACAAAACAATACGTAGATTACTTAAAACAGTTACTACGCATGCGTAGTAGCTGTTTTACGTAATCTACGTATTGTTTTGTTATGTAGATTGTTTTGTTATGTAGATCGGCATCTGACGGACATATTTCCGCCGATGTACGTTGTTGTGGATCCGGACCATAATATTAAATAAATGTATTAACTTTTAGAAATACCGGTGCCAATCTATTATTATTATTAACCTTTTACTTACAAATAACAACAATATAATACACATTTATATTATAATCTTTTTTATTTTTATTCTTTATTTTTATTTCATTTTATTTTTGCTTATAATCGTTAGCGCTGTGTAACATTTATTACTTTTGGACCTTGTGTCATTTTATGGGGGGAAACACAAAACCCCCAATTGCAACTTCCCTTTTAGCGCCCATAGAATAAGGTATGTGTTTCTTGTTCCAACCAATAAGTAGTAAATTAGAGGCAAAAATAAGACAACTCAAATATAGGCAAAACCTGATCATAATGGGCCTGATCCAGAACAACGCTTCGGGGCGAATTTACACGTGGCGGAGACGTAAAATCGTTTATTTGTAAGTACTGCGCATGCGTAATTGTGAACGTATGGGCCATTCACGTATGTGTCACGTAAATACTTACGTGTGGGCGTGCCAATTTTACGTGCGTCCAAAATACGTCTGAAATACGTGAAGTTGGCGGGGAGTTGTATTTAAAGTGTACAGTATGGGCGTGCTTAGCTGTGTACATTCGTCTAGCCCATACGTACATGTGCGTATGACTGCGGTTATGTTGGAAAAAGTAAAGGTAGAGTTTGGAAAGCGTATCTTGACAAAATACATATGTTCAAGGGGTGTGCCGAGGGGAGTGTAACGAATTTACGCACACGAAAATACGCTACGCGAATAAACGTACGGCAAACACAGTTCTGGATCTACCCCAATGTCTTAATGTCTTCTGTTCCATTTTGCACATAAAAACACTGAGCAGTCCTATTTGATAAACTATTTAAATTTGAGCTTGAATTATCACCCTTCAAATCTATCAAAAGTGATGGTAGCATCAGGGTATTCTGAGGTAGGGTTGCTTTGCAGGAAGGATGGTTTGAGTGGAAAGGGCAGCCAAGATAGGCAAAGTGGTTCTAATCTGTTGTCAAACACAATGACAGCCCTATTTATAGAAAAGTCCATTTAGTTTTCATGGTGTGCGGAGACTCATTTACTACTAAAAATGTGTTTGATGAAGGCTTCCGCAACATTTTTCAGTTTCTGGAATCGGAAAAAGCCCATGGATTTGACACACTTCCAGTGCAGATCCAGAGTTTAATTTTGGGAGTGTTCCCGACATTTGAATAGATCACAGAGACTAATTGTTCTACGTGTTAGGGGGAGGTATTTAAATTGCACAGTGAGGGCATTCGCAGCACTCTCTGCTTTGTCTAGACTTCTGAGCTGTCCCAATTTTATGTGAAGATAGAGCAGAAGTCTTAATGTGGGGGGTCAGGGATCGTAAGCCCATGTGAATAAGTGGAGTGGCTTCCCCTGGCCAGCACAGAGGGTTGGATACCTTAATACTCAATATCCTTAGTACTTACAGTGGGGTCAAAAATACCTAAGGACCGGATCCTAACCTCTGTCCGACACCCAATTTATGCACACAAAGTAGAGTGTCTGGACGGAGGAATGCATGCACCTCACAGATGTTCCAAAAGAGATCTCCAGACGTACACAACTTAATTTTGTACACCTGGAGATCTGTCCGACAGGGCAGCGCATTTACATTTTAAAGTAGGGGTGGGTTTTAGTGGTTCTACGTAAATCTGATCAGGTGAATTAGGACTACCATATGGCAGCAAAAGTCAAGTACAGTCCACACAAGAGAGCGGACTTCAGCCCCTCCTCCATGCGGATGGCCCGACCGTCTGTGCGGTGAAGATACGGAGGTCTGGATCAGATTCTAAGTGCAGATTATATAACAAACATATACAGTGCTTCCAATACTCCTTTTGTTAGTCCCATTACTAGATTATCTTCTTTTAGTGAAATACAGTATAATCAACCTGTGAAGTTGTGAAGTATAATCAAACTTTTGTAGCAGAATTTTTTTTTTCAATTTAAAGAGTACTGTACAGTATTTGCATTGATTTCTTAGTGATTGTGTTTAGCTATAGTACAAAAACATCAAACTTATGTTACAGTTTTAGTCTTACATGCAAGCAATTTGTTTATTTATACAGCACCTTATGTCTGGTCACAGATTGGACTCATTTTCACCTAGATATTTTTTTCTGTACATTAATGATTATCTACTTGCAAGATGTTCCATTTCGTGGCATCTGCTATTCACAAAATGAGGAACATTCTACAAAAAAAAAAAAAGATATTCTTAATGTTAAATTTGTAACACTAGAGTTCAGTGTTGCAAAGCTTATGGCTTGTGAGCTATTCTGCAGAGACAAATGTGTTTTAGCATTTCATGGTTAAGAAAACGATTAGTACACATCAAGGCTTTCTTTCTGCATAGAAGGACAGGTACAGAGATAAATAAATTGTACTTTGTGGGCAGGGTAAACTTGCCAGGGAATAAAAGACTCAATCAATTTCTTCAATGTATTCAACAAACAGGATAAATGGTTCACTTCTTGAACGTGAAACATCTTACAGCGCTTATTTTTGTGTGTGTGGGTGTTGTTATGGCTTATTCTAGGCCTCGCTATAGTCTCACCAGGGATTTGACTATAAAATGGTAAATGTCTTTCCTTGTTGCTGACGTACTCCAGGAAACATAAATTATTTCTATCTAAGCGAGACGATGGCAAGGGTTTTATAGTAAGTAATATACATTCAATATAATTCTTTACTATTGATTCTGGGTAACAATAACAAAAGGGCTCCTGCAATCTGTACTTGCTATAGAATGTAGTTTCAAATGATAATAACAGTCAGTGCAAAGAAACACATAACATTTTTATGGATTGATGGTTTTAAACAAATATTTATGTTACAAGTTATTCAAATTCTGTTACATATTGAAGTTTGAAAAAAAAATTGCACAAAAAAACTAAAAGCATTGCAAGTGGCTCATCAAATTTCTGTAGATCAGCTAGTTTTTCCATTCTAACACACATTCACTGTGTATAAAAATATGGCCCCTTGCTGACATCATGCAGTGCTGGTTCTGCAAGATGGTGACCTCGTTTTGTGAGGCATTCACTGTAGCTCCATTCTGCTTTTAATGGACCGGACCATGGGCCTCATCCAGAGCTACGCTGGCCCGCTGTCAGTAAGTACGACCAGTGTAGCTCTGGTGCACTTCCCCTGTCACTCCCCCTGTGTGAGCGTAGTTACACACAGTTACAGTGGCTGAAGGCTACCCTAACTTCAGCCGGCATAACTGTGTGTAACTATGCTCACACAGGAGCGTAACCGTCGAAACCCTGCCCTCACTACCTAATTTCCCTCCCTCCCTCCCCCTGCCTACATTCCGTAACTACAACATAGTTACAGCGAAGCTCGCCCCTTCGTCCTAACTATGCTGTAGTTACAAACGTAGAGCCATGGATTACGCCGGTCAACATCTGCCAGTGGCAATTCGATTTCGGATCTGAGCTTGTGCGATTGAAGCTCTGAGTGTTGCACTATCTGTGGTCAGGATCCATTCCTCTGTTAGGATCCTCATCCTGAACCTGTTCTTACAACCTTGTTGTCTTTATCAGGAAAATATGATCTATCCTGAGACCCTTACTACTTTTGTCATGTGCAGAGTTCAGAGTTCCCAGACAATGTTTTAAATCTTAAAAAAAATTAAAAAGTTTTAACTATTACAAAATCTGACAACATGACATTTCATACAGTTTAATCTGGCAGGATTGCCATTTCATACTGATGCATTACATTTTTATTTTGAATTTAATTTTGACTCCTAAGAATCAGGTTATAAAAGTTCCAAAGCTATTTAGCTTAAGTAAAAATAGTAAGCTTTCTAAAACAATGGACAAGATCCAGACTACTGGTTCCAAATCCCCACTGGATTTAGTCTGTGAGCACATGGGAGGCCACTCCCCTCTGTTGAACAGATTCCCATTCCAGGCAGGTACTGCACTTCAAGATTTCTGATCTATCCACACTTCTCCCCTGTCATACTAGGGCAGCACGCGCATCACCACTGTCAGATGTACCAAGGGTATGGGTTTCAGATCCAGAACTAAAATAGCGTGCAGATGGCCAATCACAAAAAGCTAAAGGACGTCTGGAACCAGTTAGACAATTGTCCTTTATAACCATCTAGATAAAGAGTAATAAAATGCAATGATGTACTTGGCTGTTCTCTTATGTCCGCTTCCTTTCCTTACCAGTATATCCATCTTTGCCACTTTTGTCTTAATTTCTTAATTATTGGCTCTGAACATGTCTACAGCAACGGACAGTCTGATTATATAGCGCTGAATTGGACCGACAAAGGGCCAAATTTACTAAGCTGCGGGTTTGGAAAAGTGGAGATGTTGCCTATAGCAACCAATCAGATTCTATTTCTCACTTTCTTTTTACATACTAGAGAATGTCAGATAAATTATGATTGGTTGCTATAGGCGACATCTCCACTTTTCCAAACCTGCAGCTTAGTAAATCTGGCCCATAGTTGCATTTAATTTAAATTGGTGTTTTCTATATATTGATGCTTGCACTTTTTACAGTTTTGCTGACCCTTTGTGTGGGGCCCATTAGATAATAATAATAATAATTAAAGACAAAAAAAGACAGATCCGTTTTTTAAATGTAGAGACATGGGGCCTGATCCTGAGTAACGCCCGCCGTCGCTAGGACGGCGGGCGTAAGCGTAAGATCGGCTTTTGAGCCAATCTGCGCATGCGCCGGGCAGAAGTAAGGGTAGCCTTCAGCCGGCGTAAGGAAGGGGCCATCCGCCCGCATGGGGGGAGTGCCAGGGTAAGTGAACGCCGATCGGCGTACCTCTGGATCAGGCCCATTGTTATGACATTTAGAAATACATAATTCCTGCTCCTAAACAGCCTGTTATATGAATTTCAGAGAATCTTATATCCCTGCTGCATTCTTCAACTTATCTGAGACTACCAAGTAGTGGAAAAGTACCATCAGTCCAACCCACTGTAGACTACAACTAAAGGCTTGATCCAGACTTGGGACTGGATCTAGACTTGCGTCTGGCACCCCACTTACGCATCCAATGTGGGTGGGGAAAAGCATTTAAATTGTACAGTGG
>WWET01002051.1:250825-269267 GCA_011038615.1 Limnodynastes dumerilii
AGATTATAAAGCGTGGGGGGGGGGGGGTTCACATTTATGAGTGGATCAATGGTCGTATGGACATTTCACTAAATGCAGGCTTATGGCAGCGTAACTAGCATAAAGCGCACACAAGAGAGAGGAGTGACAGGGGGAGTTCACTTCCCTCTCTCTTTCGTACTGTCAGACCCCCACACGTACGGAAACAGTGTGGGGGTCTGAATCTGATCCTTGATTCTGATTCATCCTTTGCCTTGAAACAACTGACATTATCGCGACTGACAGCACTTAATATTTTATCAAAGGAGTACAATTTATGTTGCATATTTGCACCTCTAATGCCACATTATATAATGCCTCATGGAATAAAAAGAGTTGCTTGGTTTTCTGCAAATCTGTCATAAATAAATATACTAATATAGCACAAATACATACAGCTGGACTCAGATAAAGTTCTCTCAGCCATGATACTCATTTGAGACATTGGTGGGAAGCTAGATTGCAGCACATTGGTATAACATTAAAACTTTGCTTATTTACCTTGTATCAGCTGCTGGCTTCCTGCAGAGATCAAACAATGTAGCTGACATCATCCTTTCTGTAAGACATTGTCTGATCTCTGCAGGAAGCCTGTGGCTGCTAATTGGTAGCTAAACAAAGGTTTACATTTGTGAAGCTATTTGGGATGCTATTTGCATGCTGGTAATTTGATCACCACAAAATTAAGTCACCAATAGTAAGACAAATTGTCCCTTTATAACCATGTGCACACTGTAGAAGTGTAACAGAATTATCTTAAATGATAAAGTAATCTCAATCAATCAGTCAGTAGGACTCATTAAAACCCTCTCACTTGCCAGACACTTCTTCTTCCAGTAATGGTTTCATTTGTTATACTTATTCTTTTTCCAAAGCATTAGTATGTCTTGAGTCCATCATTTTTGTTTCTAAGGGCTATGTTATTATAAAAAAAAGCACCCTCCTGACCATGCAGCATTAGGCTGTGATTGTTCATTATTTTTTAAGATAAAGCATATGCATAAAATTAGTTTTCATCAAGATCTGCTGCCATTGTGCAATCATTCCTTATATGCTGTTTATATCTGGGTCAAATTGTCTTCCCGTAGACTCTAAACAAACATGGTACAGAGTGTAATGAGACGTCAACAAATGCCCCGAAGTGAATCCTCTTCACGTGTTTTATATTAGACACTGACTGTCCATAGAGGCAGCAGGATAAAAAAAAAAATAACAATGGATAAAGCTTTAAAGAATAATGATGCCTGACAGTGACATTCTGTCATTGCAATATGGATGAAATAGCCCTTGCAGCCCAATTAGGCAGGCAGATCAGTCTGTAAGCCTCACAAGCATGCATTATATAAGACAGACAGGACATAATACCTTATTTGTGAAATGTAGTTTGACTGTGTGCAAATAATGGTTATAATATAAAAATATACTATATTAGCATATGTGTGAAATATTAAAGCAATATTGTAATTGTGGGGTATAGGGAAAGTTGTTTAGTATTGTGAAACATACTTCCATCATCATCATTATTATACTCAGGAAGTCTTGCACTCTGCATGTATGTAATCGATAATGAATCCTTATCTATTTCAAGTCTTGGTTTATAGCGTTAGGATAGGGAAATAGTTATGTTCCTAGGCAACAGCTATGGAAAATATCTAGGCTAAACATAGATACAATTCTCCCACTTTAACACTAAGACTAAACCAGTGACGCAGTGAGGGTGGCATTATAAAGATTGTGACTTGTAATAATATAAGAACCTTCTATTATATTTTGTGGAAAGAAAGTTATTTAAGCATTGAATTAGTTTCCATACCTACAGTAGTTTGCACAGATAACCAGTCTCCAAAATAAGAGTGATATAAGGAAGATTGTCAGTCATGTCTTCTATAGCCACAAGCCACACTAAGGGCCTGAATCTTCTGCTTCTTAAGTGCGTATGTGGCCGAAATGACGTTCTGCGCATGTATAGTAGGTCATTTACACTATCTACATACTAGATCGTGCGTAGATAGAGTAGGTGCGGTCTTTATAGACCTCACGTACTAAGGAAGCTCTAAGTGCCATAAGGTACCTAAAAAGGGGGGACGGGTTGGGGGCTGGAAGAGTGAGTTAGGTGCAGATCTGACCACACCTAACTCGCTCTTAAGTGTGAATCAGGTCCTGAAAGCCTTGTAGAGTACATATAACTTAAAATAAAATAAACAAAATATATTTTCTACAATGATCAAAGTGTTTAACATATATTGGTCAAATATGTACTCCTGCTGTTACTGGCCATTCATTGCTTTAAACCAATGTATATTACTATATTATATTACTAAGAGTGAGCCCAAGAGTCATGGATATACAGTATATTGCACCCTCCCAGTGCAAGTTACATACTGCCCCGAGGAATCTGCTTGTTTGTCACCTTTCCTTATTTCTAAAACCATGTCACATGGAATGGTCATTTTCCCCAAAGAAGTGACAGTAGAGATGACACTATTGCTGCTACCTGAGTGTGCAGAGCCTGGAAATTATGAAGATTGTTCTCTGGAATATGTCAGTAATTGCTAATGTAGCAGTCAACCATCTGAATGTACTTCAGGCACATTGGTGTAAATGAACCCTAAAACTATTTGCAAGGGGCAAGATCACGGAATTGCACTTTTTTTTTTAGAGAAAATAGCACATCAATATTTAGAAATTAAAATGATGTGTTAATTGCTGGACCATAGTGCTCTCTCTTCATGTCAACTTGATGATTGTATTAAGAACTCTGTAGCACACAATGGGATAAATACAAATGTCAAAGAGGGTGGATGATTAAAGGGGTGGTCCCACTGGTATTAACAATAACACAGCTGCAGCACAAGGATTCATAAATGTTGCACTGACTGTAGATACTGAATGTTAGTCATTACTGGCTCAGTTTAATGGGTGGAATAAAGCACATAGCATGCTATTTTACAGAGACATGTTATATTTACCAAACACACAACTCTGTCCTGCAACTATGCGCAACATGATTAAAATGTATTAATTTATTAATGTTTCAACACAACTGTTGACAACTATCTATAGTATATAGCTATAGGTAACATTAATTACAACTCTTTTTACAGAACTGCTGCTATGTATCTGCACTGCACTTTGGTTTCAAGTGAAAATATACACAGAAAGATAAGAAAAGTCCAAATCCTGCCTGTTATCACATTTTGCATTATAATATTTTTATCACATGTGTACTGTTACATGCCATTGCAATTAGCATGACTGCATGTGAAAGCATTTACCTGTCCCTGCTGCTGTCACTGTCACTTAACACCAAATGTTCTCCTTGTTGCCTGCAACTTCCCCATCTGGCACGCACTCAACTTTATGCAGTTTTATGGTGTCTTGGCTGTCGCTTAGCCAGGACCCCAGCAAATCACTGGAACAGGCGAGAGAACAGTCTCCTTTTAAAAACTGCCAGCACTACATCGCACTACGCTTATAGCACTTGGCTTCCCTGCTCTTCATGTGCTCTGTCTCTAGTCTTTTGATAGTGACTTTTTTCCGTGCAAGTTCTGTGTTGGCTGTACCCTTGTTCCTGGGGTTCTCCTGTTTTCAGCTCCAGTCTCCTGTTTTTTTTCCCATAGTCCTCATTCCTCCCAGCTCCCCACCATTTTCTCTCTGTGGCTAAGTGACTGTAGTATGTTTTGGTTGTGAGCCCTTGTCATTGTTCTGTGTTGTTTGTCCTTTCTGGCATTTTCCACCTTGCCATTCTTTTCCCAGTGGGATTCCATCTTCCACTCTTTTTTGCATTTCCTGTTTTCAGGACTGTTCACTCTTTTTTCTATATCTGG
The DNA here is from genome assembly GCA_011038615.1 of Limnodynastes dumerilii. NCBI lineage: Eukaryota > Metazoa > Chordata > Amphibia > Anura > Limnodynastidae > Limnodynastes > Limnodynastes dumerilii. The sequence goes on from WWET01002051.1 coordinate 254,671, forward strand.
GTGTTGGTGTCCTTGCATCCATTGAAGTGGCATCCAGGGGCCCCCGATCTGCTAGGAGTCAGCAACCCAGCCTATCTCCACCATTAGGAGAAGATCAGACTCCATGCTCTTATTAACTGTGACCATAGCAGATATTATTACCTGAAAAGTTGTCGAAAATAACAATTTTGTGAAAATAACCTTGATTTATACCACCACAAAAATTGTATAATCTACAGTGTCTGACATATGCAATACAAAAATGGCATCCAGACATGTAGAAATCATTACAAACTAAACTATAATAATAGAGATGACTATGGCAGCCAAAACAAGAATCTTTATCTATTTTTGGGGACTTTATATGATGGTGGCTGTCCCACACCTCCTGAGCCACTCAGCATCCTACGTGGATTCAACATGTACAAACTGGCTTACAGAAAAGTGCAATAGTACTCGGGCACTTTCTGAAACACTTTAAATAATTTAATGGCAATAACCAGGGCCGCCATCAGAAATTGTGGGGCCCGGGACTGACAAAATATGCGGGGCCGCGGGGCCCTGGGGCACCCCCCCCCCCTTCAAATCAAACCAAATAAAAAAAGTGAAAACAAAAAAGGAAAAACTGCATGTTATCAATAGATCTTTTTTATTAATTGTATTTTAGAAAGTTTTAAACTAGCAACAAACCTCACCCATTGATATAATTATCAAGCAGTAAGAGTTAAAAGTAAAGAAATACCACTTACCTTTTGCTGGGTCACAGTGCTTAATCATCACTCACTATCTTCCCCATTCTCTTTCCCCTTTTTCTCATTAGCTATTTTCCCCTGCACGCCCCTCCACCAGTTTCCTTTTATACCCATCTCTCTACTATTCCCAATATACTTCCTTCACTACATTGCTTCCTCTATACCCCCCTCACTACACTGGTCCCTCTAAACCCTTCCCACTACACTGCTCCCTCTATACCCCTCTCATTACACTGCTCCATCTATACCCCCCTCACTAGACTGCTCCCTCTATACCCCTCTCATTACACTGCTCCATCTATACCCCCTCACTACACTGCTCCCTCTATGCCCCTCTCACTACACTGCTCTCTCTATACCCCTCTCATTACACTGCTTCCTCTATACCCCTCTCATTACACTGCTCCATCTATACCCCTCTCATTACACTGCTCCCTCCATACCCCTCTCACAACACTGCTCTCTCTATACCCCTTTCATTACACTGCTCCATCTAAATCCCTCCCACTACACTGCTCTCTCTATACCCCTCTCACTACACTGCTCTCTCTATACCCCTCTTTCCTCTATATACATCTCGTCTTACTGTTCTCTTTAGCCCCTCCCCTGCTGTTCTCTGTATATAATACCTCTCCTCTCATACTGTTTAGCCCACCCCACTGTTCTCTTTACCCATCCCCCATCGTTTCTTAATACCTTCTCTCATTTATTTACTTTCTATCCTTCCCTCCCCCCTGTCTCTTGACTCAATCATTCAGTTGCTGGGCCGGCAGTCAGCGCTCCTCCCCCTCTGTCCCATCTAGTATAAGCCGGCAATAACGATGCCTGCATGTGTGTGAGCACTGATAGTACATGCAGGATACCTGTATTATCAGCCATTTATATGCAGGAGATGAAGGAGAAAACGGCTGATGATACAGGTATCCTGCATGTGTGTACAATCAGTGCTCACACACATGCAGGCATCGTTATTGCCGGCTTATACTAGATGGGACAGAGGGGGAGGAGCGCTGACTGCCAACCTAGCAACTGAGTGAGTGAATCAAGAGACAGGGGGCTCTCCCGGGCCCCCTCTCTGTCCGGGCCCGGGACACTAGGCCCGGCTGTTCCCCCCTGATGGCGGCCCTGGCAATAACTGTACAATAAATAAATAAATAATAATTAAAAAAAAGAATAATAACACTTTATCCTTGGTGCACTATACATTTACTTGCATACCACAAGTGACAGCATGCTCTAACATCTGAGGTTTACTTACTTGTAGTAAACCAAAAAGTTAAAGTTAAACGCAGAACCCATTCTTGCCCTATTTTAAAGCTTAACTATTCAAATGTGATCCTTAGCAGCTACTATGTCTATATTCCCATGCTATTGAATTGGCACAACACAAACACTAGTGTTTTGATTTTCTAGTCTTTCTTGTCTTGACAGATATTATACAAAACACGGACATCTTTTCCATTTTGGGTCTATGATGCAAATAGCCTTAAGGCAAAAATGTCAGGAATTCTGTTCTGGGATAAAAGAGAAGTCAGAAAATGAGAAAGGTAAGAAAAGGTGAGCAAAGGGCATGAATTCAGATGCATTAATAGTAATGTGACGAATGGTTGTAAACCAGCAAAAACCATATTCTTGATGAGAAGCTGAGAAGAAAGGGGACACTCTGGACACCTTACAAAACAATTCTCTTGCTGCTGTTTTTTTATTGTCATTGCCCACATTCTCATCACTACTTTTTCCATCACTATGAACATTAATAATAATAGCTAACATAAAAAACATCAACTTTACCTCAAAAGCCATTAGAACAAATCCAGGCTGGTGATGCATTCAGGACATAAGAGCATGGAATGAAAAACATTTCAGTAACTGAAACATGGGTGTTTTATACCCTAAAGTGCTAAGTAAAAAGGTTCTAAAGTGGAAAAGTGTAGCAATCCTCAAAAGGAATCCTAAAGTGCAACGGTAAATAACATAGATACATTAAACTTAAAGACACATGTGACAAAAAAAAAAAAATTAATACGGTAATAAATGGTATATATCTGTGGGATACATATACCAAAGTATATAGAACTTAAAAGGAATTAGGAAAATGTAAAAGTAAAAAAAACACAAAAAAACAGCAAATTGAAAAAAAAATGTGGAATATTAAAAAAAACAATACGTTAATAAATCAAAGTGTTCTTTCAGAAAGGTGAGTGTCAAAAACAATAAAAGATAAAAGACTTTAAATGTGTACAGAAATAATATATAGTCACTCACAGTTCCAGTAATTTTTAGTGTTTCAAGATAAAGTTGCCACGGTAATACGTTCAAGATGCAGGATACGGTCCACAGCATAATAAATGATTTCACTACTTGCACTGATTCGGCTTAACTACGTGCGTGGGTCCCTCCAGACGAATGCGTAGCTGGGAGTGTACGCTCCCTGCACTACCTGCTCTTGGTAGTTAATCTGGACACTTATGTGTCCAGATTCCTACCTTACATTTTACGACCAGGTCTGTGGCCTTAGGGCCGCAGATGTAGTCGTAACAGTCCTTCCCCCGCCCCGACTACTAATTACCATGCCTATCTCTGCCTATATGGTGGAGATATGGCAATTGTAATTAGTAAGCCGACCCCTTTATTGTACTTGGCAGCGTACGTAACATAGCACATCTGCTGGTACGCACGCATACTGGTGATGTACGCATGCACACATCATAACTGACAGGGGAACTATGCACGTGGCGTGCTTAATTCCCCTGACGGTCGTAGATTAAGATCTATCCCTATATTTATAAAAGTTTCTACTAGAAAATCTGTTTGAGTTATCTTTGGAAGTCTATATCAAGTGTATCAAACTATATATTTATAATAATTAATGTAATATATCTGAAATATATGGTCAACAATATATTCCACAATTTATTCTGCCATTGCCCAAACTATAATTATTCGCATTTTAAGAGAGAGTACAAAACCTCACATCCATTCATGTGGGATAAGCTACTCGAGCGTGAAAGGAAGCAATTTTATTTTTATACTGAGATGTTACTGCAAAGTGACAATTGTTACATCATGACTGCTTTGATGAGAAAATACATGGCATAGTTTTATTCATAGCACATTTGATTCTTATGACATAATCAATCTTATCTGGAAATCAGAAAAAGTAATCAAATGTTGATATTGCTCCAGAAAGAGAATATTATAACAAACACATCTCAAATAGAGTAAAAGAACTGTGATGATTATTGTTCTGTAAAATGTGCATATTTTCATATTTGGTCATAAAAATGTTAATGGAAATGGGCGAGTTGATTGAATCCATCACGGTTCATATCCGATGCATATAGCGTTGTTTTTCTAGATAAAACCATTTTATGCATTCTGATTTCTACAAGAGGATGTTGAGAATTTACGCATGGAAATAAGATCTCTCTCTGGGTGTCACTTAAGCTATGTATATACTTGTAAATCACTGTTTCTATACTTTCAGCTCTATCCTACTTCATACATTGTAAAGCATTTACTTTGTGTGCCTTATAAATACTGAATTCTATGCTTTTCATTTCAATCTTTTTTTTATTGTCACTATATGCTTCAAATACATTGGAAAGGTGTTTTTACCCCAAAGGAGAGGTGTTAAGAGGAGAATGCTATTGAGATGTGAGTGGATGTGGATGAATTCATTGTACACCAATCAAAACCATGTTACTAGAGTCAAGTTGTGATTTGGCGAAGTGCTACTTGTTGTACAGTTGCATGCTGATATTTATCACTTCATAACCATTTCATCTTAAATACTGGGATTAAAAATCCCTGGTCAGTCAGCTAATGGGTCCCTGTTTTTGTTTCTGGTATTTTTGAGTGTTATTTTAGTTGCCTTGGAACCACATTACAGCCTGCTTAGTTTTTTAGTAATTCATATGTTTTGTTTATTTTGAACATCTCTGGGCATAAGTACAATGTAATGAGCCTTAATAATGAGGAATCTAGATGAATACATAAATATTGCTCTGGATCCATATGTGAGCGCAGTCATTTGCATCTCTCTGAATGCAGGCAACCAGTATGTTGCATTTGAGTTTGACTAGTCCCATTTGTGTAAGCTTCAGTTCTGGGCATACACAATACAAAAGTATGTAGAAATAAATTATGCTATAAATGATGCTTAGCTCTCAGTCCTCAAGACCTTTGGGCTGGGTCCAGACTTAAGTAAGTGCTTGAAATGAGTTACTCCTGGGCTAAACCATGTTGATTTCAGGGGGAGTCAAGTTAATTGTATCCTTTGCATGCAGGGATATATCTTTGTATTGCTTACTGTACACAGATACTGACCAGCTTTACTTTCACACTGTTATTTAGACTTGGGATAGGAAACATCACCTCTCAACTCTAATACTGTTTGCAACAACATGCTTTATGCGGAGATTTCAGAAAAGTGCTACTGCACATGCGCAGTAATTTTGTAACGTAATCTACGTAATCTACGTTACTTCTTGCAATGTAGATTGCGTATACGCGGTCTTTAAGACCGCGTATACGCAATCTATGTTGCAAGAAGTAACATATTAGTCTTTAAGACTGCGTGTACGCAATCTATGTTGCAAGAAGTAACGTAGATTACGTTACAGAATTACTGCTCATGTGCAGTAGCACTTTTCTGAAAACTCTCTGCATACGGCCCTGCATGATGTACTGTAAGTAAGGATGGAATTTATTTAGTCTTTGTGATGTTATCTGGATATATTTGCTGCATTATATTGACCCTTTTGTTCTCACAATACAATATAAATGGTATATGTACATATAATTGTACAGTACATAATCCTACATATTTTGCTTTATGTATTTATATAGTTGCTGTCAGATTAGAAATGATAGTTGGTGTACTGATAGAATAAGCATTTAACATTTCTTTAGAGGCTACAGATATTATGTAAGTGGCAATAATTGGGAATATTCTCACATTGTTCATGAGGATTACGACTATCTCCAAACACCTGTCTGATCTGTGAAGAAATTTGCCGTTGTGACGTCTGACAGTATTTCTTTCTTGCAGTTAACAATTCTGTTCTAAGTATAGATATTGAAGCTGCTCCATTATTTTTGAGACTCTCAAGTGGTCTGTAGCAGATGAAATAGGTAACTCTTCAAAATGTAAGTGATTACTGAAATCCAACCTATTAAAATGGCTCTGTTTCTTCCAAAAAATGTGAAAAATATATTTTATGTACTGCAAGTTAAAAAAAATTAGCAGTATATAAAGTAGTTATATAAAATAACAATGGACCTTGTTCACACCTAAGAATGAGTTAGTTGTAGACAGAACCGCACCTAACTCACTTGTGCAGCCATTAACCCCCTCCCCGTTTTTAGGTACCTTATGGCACATGAGAGTGCCATAGGGCTACCTTATCTTACCATGCGTAATATCCTTCTTGCAGTTTTTAAAGACCACATGGAAGCGATCTATGTACCTAACTGCTACATAGATTGCATAAATGTACTATTGCGCATGTTCAGTAGTTACATTCAGCAATTTATGCACCAAATAAGCCAGAGATTCTTAGGTGTGAATACGGTCCAATGTCTCTTTGAAATTTATTTGCAGAGGATATTAAAGAACACATTATAAATATCAGTGTTACACTCTGCAGGTTCATCTTAGCAGGGTGTGTGTAGTTTCTATGTGTCTGTTCTCCCCCCCTAGCCGCAGGGTAATCAATCTCTGAAGGTGTCTCTGTCTGCCACAGCTGATTGGGGGAGTTACCCTTAAATAGCCTCTTGCTGGAACATTCATTGCCGGTCATAGCTTCTAGCTTCCAGCTTCAGTGTCTCGGTCCGTCTGTCTGCTGTCATACTCTGCCATTGAGCTTTTGTGCATTCGTTTCCTGACACCTTCTGTGTCTTCTCTGTTGCCCAGCCTGCCCTATACAGCCTGCCTCTTGTCCTCTTGCCTGGTTGTGAGTGTGAGTAAGTGTTTACCTGCTAGTTGGTTTTCAGCCTGTCTGTCTGCTGATTACCTTGTACTTCTTACCTCTGCTCATAGAGTCTCTGCAATCCTACATTCCTCTATGGTACATAGTGCCTGTTATTTCTATGCTTACCTCTGGCTCAGAGAGTCTCTGCAATCCTAACTTCCCCTATGGTACATAGTACCTGCTATTTCTATGCTTCCCTCTGGCTCATAGAGTCTTTGCAATCCTGTACTACCCTACAGTACATAGTACCAGCTCTGTCTATACTTACCTCCGGCATACTGTGTCTCCCCACTCTGTACATAGTACCAGCTCTTTCTGTATCTAACTACGGCACAGTGCCTTCTGTTTCCTTACAGTTACCCCTTCTCCGGTACATAGTACCAGCACTGTCTACCTTGTTTATGGTTTTATGATTTGTACATTCCTGTTCCTGTGGGGTTTTTCCCTTGTCATTGGCTGATTGGTCTGAGTGGCTGTATTTTGTATTCTAGCGAAGACCCCCCGATCGTATAATTCGCATCCTGTTCCTACTGTGCGTCAAACCCTAACATTGTGCTTTCCACCTGCTCCACCTCTGTTGGAATCTGTTACCCTGATATTTGTTTTGTTCACCCGTGTATTACCTGGAATCTGTTACCTGCAATAAACCTCTTTCATATTGGCTTCTGCATTCCTTGTACCTAGCCACAGGTATTCATAACAATCAGTTTTGTTTTAAGAATGAGTAAGTAAGATGGCCACAAGTTTGAGTTAAGATAAATGTTGGGCTGGGGCCTAACTGCCCTCCTTAAATGACAGGCAGTTGCTGTATTGTTATTGAGTTAGAGGAAAAAGAAGCGTAGATGGGGTGGGAATTGTTTAATTAGGATAAAGTTTATAAGGAGTGAAGACTGGTTCTTGTGCCTTTAAAGATAAGGAAAAATGTATCTAGGTCTTATCTGTGCAGAGTTTTATGTTCTCCCCATGTCTGCATGGGTTACCCGTGTGTGATTTTTAGGGAACTTAGGACCGGATTCACAGATCCGTATTTACTATGTGCATGTTTTTACACACGTACATAGTGAGGCAACACCCATGACACTCCCCTCGTCCAGACGTGTTTTCGGTGACTTACGTCTCCATAGAGCATCCTTACCCCTATGCGTGTACTCACGCGCGTATGTTACGTACGTGCGTGCATATTTATCTAACCACGCCCTCAAATGCTTCCCTCTGCACACTTACACGTAACTTCTACTGTACAGAAAAAACCACGCCCCTCTGTACGTATATCCCTAAATGCGATTCCATGCCTAAAGTACTTACATGTGTAAATACTACGTAATTTGCGTGGAAAAAGTTACTACGCATGCACAGTTAATCCGCTCCTAAAAATACGCACGTAATCCACTGCAAAAACGTATGTGTGAATACGGTCCTTAGAATGTAGCTCCGGTGGGGCTGGGACTGTAAGTGAAATATTCTCTGTAAAGCGTTATGTAATCTGATGGTGCTATATAAAAACTTGCTATAAAAAAATAATATATAATAATCTAGAGCTGCACTGGTGATATTGTTTTATTTCATTATTACCTATTATTCTTAATCTGTCATTAATTTACCTATCTCTTTATTCTTATCTCCTAGCTGCTTTTGGTCTTTTCTTTACGTGTCTTCTATACTCTCATTATTCTCCTTTGTCTTCTATCTTTGATCCTTTATCTTCCTATGTGCTGCTTTGACATCCTGTTCTCTGCATTTATCATCACTCTCTTTCAATCTCCCTCCTTATCTTATCTATCTGCACACTGACCGCTTTTGAATCATCCGACTCAATTTCCTTTCTGTTTGCCTTTCCTATCCTTTTGGTCCAATGCTCCCTCAGTGCCAGTCAGCAATCAGGCTGCGCTTATCAGAGGCATGCAATAGCGGAAGTCATTATTGGTGGGTCCGCCATTAGTGGTTGTAGCACATAGGATACTGTAGAGTCTGCAGAGTGGTGAGTGTACCTTCAATTTCACTCTCTTTGCAGACCATAACCCCACTTTTTGCCTTTTATTGTACCTGTCACTTGCTTCCTGTCCTTTCTGACCATTTTCCTGTTTCTGCTCTGTTTTTTCATTGCTTTCACCTTTTTGTTCTTTGCATTTTTCTGGATTCTTTTATCTAATTCTACCATGCCATACTCTGCCATGAAGCGCAGGACACCTGCTTGGTTGAGGGGGTGGGCTCTGATGCACAGGCATCACGGAACTCTCAGAGACTGGTTTCATCTTAGTAATCTCAGAGCATTGTTGAAATCAGCAGAGCTCCTGTCACTTTTTTTGTTTAAAAAAATCAAGAATGACAAGCGCATCATGGTTGTATCCCTTAGCATGCATGTGCTGATATCAGCGTCAGCAAGTTAAGGGTTATAACCATGCCGCGCTCAGCCCCTCAACAAAAAAGAACATAGTAAAAAAGTAAAAAAGCAACACACAATATTTACAGTTAAATACATTACTTAGTAACAGTACATTATGTATCCCCCTTAGATGTAATAAATAAACAGATGCCCACTCTAACAAATTAACCAGAAAGGAGACCTCCAATCAACTCACCACCTTCTTCAAGCAACTGTCCCAGAGCAACAAATTAATTTTGGCATTGGTATATACTTCTTTACCGCAAGCAATCTGGAGCAAGCAAGCGTCTGTGAATGGCGGAACACAGGCTTTGCTGCAGTATTCCTCTTAAATTTTGGCATTGGTATATACTTCTTTACCGCAAGCAATCTGGAGCATAGACAGATTGTGACATTTCTATCACTTCAGGTACTGCATCCTTCAATCTGTTGAAATCTCCTAATCTTGTGGACAGCATTACACACAGCCCCCTCAGATCACCACAAACAGGACAGAGGTATCCAAAGCATGAATGAAGACGGTTAATACCTTTCAGTTACGGATACTGTAAGTTCTGATTCTGAGTACTACTGTGCTGCGTCTTCTAACTCACAGATCAAACCAATGAAGGTGATGAAGCTTCTGAGGATGCGTTTGAGTTAAGTATCTGTCACCAGCTTGCCACAACAGGAGGGCTCATATGAAACATAGACACATAGAAACATAGAAAGTGACAGCAGATAAGAGCCACATATCCCATCCAGTCTGCCCATTTGTTTATTTAAAACTATACTGACCCTAGACCCTATTTACCCTCAATTTAGTTTATCCTTATATTTATCCCAAGCATGTTTAAACTGTTCTACTGTATTGGCCTCAACCACCTCAGATGGGCGGCTATTCCACTTATCTATCACTCTTTCAGTGAAGTAATTTTTTCGCACATTTCCTCTGAATCTACCACCCTCCAGTTTATATTCAGTTCTAGGATCTCTGGAAGCTGTCACTAACGTTTTAAACTTCAAGTTCCATAAACAGTCCTTCTATACCTACAAGACCACGCACTCTAACCACCTCATGTGCAAGCTGCCACCTGGTCCTGTTGTTTATTAGAGGCTTAGGAACTCATATCCACCCTTTGGGAGCACCACTGCTTTTAACATTAGATCCACAAGTGACGAGTCTATCTATCAGCTGACCGCTGCAACGCTAACAGCATTAGTCATCTGGTGCAAGTTTGCACTCAATTGTTTGTCCAGTGTGCAGTGTGTATCTTCACAATTATATAAAGGTGTAATACATCTAATTAGAGCTGCCCAATTCATCACACTGTACATTTAATAGCTGGGACTATACGGACGGGTTCTCTGTATACTGTCCACAACGGTATATTCTACAATTAATTAATTGATTGATTGATTGATAAATTATATCTTCAATTGTGAAGTCTATCATCTACAAGGAGTGCATTGATGTGAGACATTTTCTAATGAGGCTATAATATCTATATCTTCTATCTATTCTCCAACTGACTCCTGCAATAATTTATATAAATGAGATTTATTGCTTCAGTAGAGTCTCCATTTGTGATTATATCATCTATGGTCATTTTTTACTATACAGTTCATCTGTTTTAATTGTATTTTAAAACATGTTAGCCTATTTGCATAAATCTATATGTATTTAAATTTTATTGTGTTATTTTTGGTGTACAAAAATAAATATATTATCTGATGCACTCCAAGTGCTTCCATTTTCTGGTTATAGAAGTTATAGGACAAGTTTTTAAAGAAGTTATATGATGGGGAGTCATCAATCAGTTTTGGCATTGATTTGGATGTCTGAATGCAGGTGTTGCATTCACTTAACTTGGCAGGGGACTCTCACCCCTTTAATAAAGCACTACAGCCCTTACAGTTAGCAAAAGGTAGATGCTTTTCCCTTAATAACACTCACTGTGCCCATGGAAATGCCAGATAGTTTAAGCATGTATATTCAGGCACAGTGCCCATCAAGGTAAGGACTGCCCATCCCCTTATGGACCCTCTAGTAAAATTGAACCTAATCCCTGATAACCTACTCAAGGCCCCGTTGCCCATACGAATTGATAACTTGTGCCTATGGTCGTTTAGGCAACCTTTAAGGTGGGCTGCAGGGATGCTTTCTGTAGGGTACCATTTTGGTTTTAAGTTACCTGTTAAGTTTCCGTATATTGTATGGAAGAAAGTTAGTAGTAAATTAGAACCTGTTCTAATTTCTGCATTTCAATATTTAGTTATTTCACCCACTGGAGTACTTTCAATAAGGACCAGAGGAAAGTTTTGCCTAATTCTACACTTTTCACATCCTGAGGGTTGTACGGATAATGAAGCGATAGACCCTATGGCCTGCAGAGTTTTGTATCAATCTTTCAAGGAGGCTCTTTGCACCAATTAGAGGAGAACCCTTATACCCAAGTTGGACATCAATTTGTTTATTAAGCAGCTCCCTTTATATCCTAATTCTTTTAATTTTTGAATTTTCAGCTCCCTCAAGTGTCTTCATTGACTGTTGCTTACCCATGGGGTGCTCCATCTTCTGCGCATTCTTCAAGACATTTAGCTCCTTTATGTCGATTGCCCAAATTTTTGTTTGTTGACCCTGTGAACTCTGGCACGAGCAAACAGGTGTAAGGATGGCTGTCTACAAAACTGTTTTAAGTCTGCCACCAGAAATGGCTGTTTTAGAAGTAGAGACAGCCAAAAGGTAATTATATAAAGAAAATGACTTGGATAAAACATTAGACAAAAATCTGAAACGTTGACTGAAAGGATTTATTTAAAGTTAATGTTACATTTAATACAAGAAGGAAATAATTTGGGTCATAACTCAATACAACAGCAACTATAAGGAAATAGAAAAAATAATGAGAAAATATTGGCCTATTTTGAAGGGAGACCCCGAGTTAGTGGATTGGGTTAAAGAACAACAATAAATTTATCTATAAGAAGGCCCCCAACCTCAAAAACTTATTGGCTAAAAGCTGTGCTTTTTTTTTGTCATATAACGCACAGAAATGGAGTCCCGGCACCTTTTTTCCGACAGATTTAAAAAAAAAAAAAGTTTTAAAAATTTTGGCGGCAAAATCATTGAAACGGTGCATGCGGGCTGCTTGTGTGTCAAGTCTGATGGATGCGTGCTTTGTCCGCGCTGGTTGTGATGGCACTACTCGGCTTGAGATTGGTCGTGTGGTCGCGTGTGAATTGATGAGAGTTCCAGCACCTTTTTTCTTACAAAAAAAAGCACTGGTTAAAAGTGCCTTTAATCATAAGAAACCCTAACCAAGTGGTATAAGTAAAGGCATTTATCAGTGTGAATATTGCGCTATATGCAAAACATGTAAAACTGAGAAAAAAACTTATACTTTTCAATCCATGACTACAAATGTAAATTTTCAGATCAGGGAGTTTATCATATATCACTTAAGAAACTTTGTCTATGCAATTACCTGCACTTACGATAAAAGATATGTAGGGAGAATATCAAGACTACTTAATGTTAGGTGGTCAGAACACTTGCGCAATGTTGACGAGGGTCTCCCCACCCATTATTTGTCATCACATTCCATGGAATGTCATCAAAATAATCCTAACTTCATTAAAATTTTTTGTGGTTTTAAACTTGTTAAGGGCAATGATAGGCTTATTGATTGTTCAGAATTATTAGCTAAAACTGAGATAAAGATAATTTTTGCTCTAAAGACACTGGAACCCGAAGGCCTGAACCAGGACTTTGAACTTAAATAGTTTTTATAATCTTCCAGTTACAATACAGTCATACCACCCTGGCACACCCAATTTTGTCCAATTTTGAAAGCTAAGCAGCATAGTGCCTGACCAGTACCAGCCAGGAAGACCTGTTGGGAAGACCAGGTACCGCAAGTTGATAACTAGGAGTGATAGTCCAGAAGGTAAGGCCTCTTATTTATATATGAGCTACAAAGAATTGTCCATCATCAAACTATCTTCTATCTTGAATTCTATCAGAGGTTAACTATAACTATTAGTCCCTTAGTATTATTTGTCCACTTCCTATACTTATATATATGATCTTGGATTCAATTAGAAGTTAGCTAGATAAGTTTAAACATATTTAAGTAATTTTATATTAATACAGATATGATTTAGACCATGATATATTTACTCTCAGAGTTTTAAGGTAAAGAAATATGGATTTAGATTAATTTATATATCATTATATTGATCATATATCATTTATATGGTTTTTATTTTGTACTCAGGAATTCTTTTATTATTATTAGCTCTATTTATTATTTCATTAGCCCTGATACATTCAGAAAGGAATATACTTAGAGTCGTCTATGTGGCTTTAAATGTAACTAATCAAGTGAATATAGTAAGCTTCATTTGATATATTTAAAAAAACAAATTACTTATTTGTATGTCTCTGATACAGGTTTAAGGCCGGATTCACAACCATGGACTATTTTACGTAATCTATGTATCTTTTCGTTATGTAGATTGCGTATATGTGGTCTTAAAGACCGCATATACGTAATCTACGTAACAAAACAATACGTAGATTAAGGAAAATAGTTACTACGTAATATGCTTAGTAGCTATTATCGGTAAAATAAGGACGTATGTGCAATATGTCTGGGGTTGTGAATCTGGCCCTTAGTACTTAATTCATTATCCCATGATGATAATATTGTAACACCTGATAGATAGGCGTTTTATAGATGCTAGTTTATTTTTATAATCAGTTTATCTCATTAAAAAGTTATTTTAACTGTTTTTGTTATTTGAATATTAATGTATATATACCTTGGTGTAAAAATTAGAAATATTTTTACTGCTATTAATGTTATTGATATATACAATCTCAACGATAATACAATGATATGTTTTAATGTTCAAAAAAGGCGGTCTAATAAAACTATTAGTATATATAATCCACACATGATAGACTTTTTGTTTTAGATGCCTCCAGTTCTTTTCCTGTAATGAGCTGGTGTCAATTTAAATCCATCCAGTGGAGTTTCCCAGCAGCTGCATAAAAGACCACCAATTTCTCATCACAGTCACCACTTTAAAAAAGGAGAACTTCCTTGAAACATGTCAGAGATTACATAAAAAAGAGACTTTCTAGAGCTAAACCCTCCAGCTGGTCCATCAACGTTGTCCTGGGTCTATTCCATCTGACGTTCCCCGGGCAAAGTGTCTTACTTCTGTGACCGACTAGCTTACTTTTTTCAACAGATGCCTTTGATAGATTTCTCCGCTTATTGTTATTTCCAGCTGTTATTAAGTTTTATGTTTCAAATGTGTTTGTATGTGTTTATATGTATGGATATGTTGAAATAAATAAAATATTGTTATTTATTTATGTTACATATGTTTCTTCTTGTTTTTCCCTTATATTGTGAAAATTCTGAAAACACATGGAAGATCTAATTAAGAAAATTCGATGTGCAAAGAATTAGAATTAAAATTAAAGTAAATTATTAATAGAAATTTAATTTTGAT
>WWET01002051.1:276202-295132 GCA_011038615.1 Limnodynastes dumerilii
ATATATAGTATTTATACCTTTAACATCCAAATAACAACTAATAACTAATTGCTGTAACAACTTGTTTAAGTATCTTAGCTTATGTGTTCAATAGTCTTCTGAGGGGGCAAATGTAATTTCTGATAAGACTATGCTGATCATTTGTGAACAGTGTCTGTAGTGAAAAGTCATGCAATGTGCTTTTATATGTGTTTGCTATGTAATATAAAGTATTCTAACATAGACTAATCAATTGTGTAATGTGCTAATACATTTTAAAAAGTTCTCCTTTAAAAATGTAGTTTGTACTTTACAAAGAAGTGACAGTACAATTGAATTTATGTAAAAATTAAAAGATAGCATCATATTATTGCTAACAGCTGCTACTTAGATTTATATTTATCTTAAGTATGTCAAGTTTTACTTCATTAAATCCAGCAGCCTAATAAAATGAAGCTAACACTGTTGACACTAGAATTTTGAAACATTTCCCCTCACAGCAAATGATGAATTGTTGAAAATCACACTTACTAAAAGCCTGTGTTTCAAGGGCGGACGTGGAAAGGAAGTTAAAAGGAAATGCTCTTTAAAAATTAAATTTCATACATATCAGATTATAGTATATATGAATTATAAATACAAGGTAATATTGATATAATATATTTCTTGAAAATTAACTTCAACACTTCTAACATTAGTTTTATTAAATGTTAAATTCAAAGCTTTATCTTCATGACAAATAATAGATCTTGTAATTTGTTAATTTCTAGTATACTGAAGTAAAATTTGTAACTAATACTAAATGTTTTAGTATTTGTTTTTTAAACCGTATACTCAGTATAAAAGAAATATATTCCAAAGTTACATTCAAATGAGCCATGTGTGTTTTGAAATCAGTGTCACTTTTCAAATGAAAAAAATACCCACATTTATAGTGTTTCCGCTTCTATGCCCTATAGTACATGATGACCTGGGTGCAGTGGTAATTTTTGTCACGTCTGTTGCATAGAGATAGACATGGCTTATTAGACACTGGTCTAAGACATTAGTTATTGTAACAGAAAAAGATGGTAGACATGTACTGCACTGCTGCAAATAACTCTAATCTCTTATCAGTCATTTTGGTTTTAGTCTATTTAACTATGTAATTTAAAGTCAAAGATAGATAAGTGCTAAGATCTTTCCATGGAATATTCCATGGTAAGTAGGTACCAATAAATATTTGTAAGGGCTTGATACAGACTTCTGAGTTTAATTCACATTTAGATTCAGTCAGCACATACTCTGAAATGTGTGAGAATCCGTGCTAATAGATTTACACCCATCCTAATGGGTCTGGCACTAAGTGAATAACATATGGCTGGATCAAAACCTATGGGTGCCTTACAGGCTCCCGAGGTTATTACGGCTGTCCCCGCTGTCGGTAGGAAATCTGGACACTTATGTGTCCAGATTCCTACCTTAACTCTTATGATCAAATATGCGGCTTTATGGCCGCATACCTGATCGGAAGGGGACTTCTCCTGCCCCGTCCCCTCATTAGCATGTCTATCTCCGCCTTAAAGGCAGAGATATACGACATTTGTAAAGGGAGGGAAAGCTCCTTTCTTGTAAGAGCTGGCATACGTAGCGTTCGTTACGACCCTTACGGCAATGTAAGAAAGCTGTGCGTATGCGCACAACCTTCTAAGCAGTATAATTACGTAAGAGATGTAGGTTATTCCCCTGTCGGCTGTTACCATAGTTTGAAATTCATATTATTTAACCATGATTAATAAAAAAAATACACATCATAGGAATTTATTATTCTATTTAATAGGTATTATTAGTTATTATTTATTAGCAGGTTTTAATACAGCTCCATCATATTATGTAGTGCTTTGACTGTTTGTTGCGTCAGACTCAAACCTGATTGGACTATTTCTTCAATATAAAGTATTTTTAGGCAGCTATTCATACACGCTAACACAAATAACAAATATAATCGAACTGGCAAGAGGTATGGCCCAATCTATGTAAAATTTGTACACACAAATTTTTCTTTTATTTCTTCTAAAAGGATTGTTTAACCTTGTGAGGAATTAAAGCTAAATATAAAGGAAAAATACTTCCAAAATGCTTAGCACAAGTGCATACAGAAATGTTGTAGTAAAATCATAGGTGGACGCACTCACACTTATTTTTCTTCTAGCATGTAGATAAAGGGTGCTATTATCACATTATTATTGGGCCTGATCCTAACTTTATAAAAAAACGCTGACTTATGCACACAATGTAAGCTAGTCAGCTCTGAATAGGTACTGCTCTTGCCCGATACTGCATTCTGTGCGTAATTCAGCCTTCGCAAAGGGGACTGGGCCACCCACCATGCATACGATATATGCATGGTGGTTGTGATAAGGCATTTAAATCTTACAGTAAGGCTGGGAACACACTGGGGCTTTTGGATAGATAATATTTCCAATCACACAAAAAAAAGACCGTTTCACCAGATATCAGTGAGTACTGGTCAAAGATGTTCAAAAATATTTTGAAATGGTCTGTGATCTTTAGATTTGATCTTTTGGAGCTGCTTATATGCCAGATCAACAATGGAAAGATATCTTTTACAAGTGTGTACTGTGTCTATTAGGAGATCTTTGGACAGTACACACTGGTGAGATATCTGGTCTTTTGATTGGGTGATTGGAAAGATTATCTAATGAAAAATCCCAGTGTGCGTCCTGCTTTAGGCCTTGGTTTAGTTATTATTTATGATCCAGTATTCCGCATGCAACTGCATACTTAAGGTAGAGTCCAGGGCACAGATATTTTAGATGCCAAATTCCATACAGTACGTTAGCTTCCATTATGGAGACTGAAAAAAGGATTTTGCTTTTAAATCTGGATCAGGTCCATTGTGTGGAAAAGCTTGGACCTTATCCAAAGTCTGGATATACATTTGTTTCTTTTCAGTTAACTCTTGAAATAGACTTGACACTAGTCATAGTTGAAATAATCCAACTGTACATAGCTAATCTACATCACTACAGATCTGCCACACAATTGATAAGTGATAATCAATTCAATATAAGAAGTTTTATTGCTGCACTACTCTTCTCTACTATAATACACTATTTGGAATATTCATAGTGGTGTTATAGGTAATGACTTATGAATAGCCCATGCATACCATCATAATTTGCATTCATTTCATTTTTTATAAATGTACTGTGACAGAGACAGTATACCTCCACATGAAAGTAATGTGGAGTGTGACAGAGACAGCATACCTCCACATGAAAGTAATGTGGAGTGTGACAGGGACAGCATATCTCCATATAAAAGTAATGTGGAGTGTGACAGAGACAGCATATCTCCACATGAAAGTAATGTGGAGTGTGACAGAGACAGCATACCTCCACATGAAAGTAATGTGGAGTGTGACAGAGACAGTATACCTCCATATGAAAGTAATGTGGAGTGTGACAGAGACAGCATATCTCCACATGAAATTAATGTGGAGTGTGACATAGACAGCATACCTCCACATGAAAGTAATGTGGAGTGTGACAGGGACAGCATACCTCCACATGAAAGTAATGTGGAGTGTGACAGAGACAGCATACCTCCATATGAAAGTAATGTGGAGTGTGACAGAGACAGCATATCTCCACATGAAAGTAATGTGGAGTGTGACAGAGACAGCATACCTCCACATAGGAGTAATATGGAAAATCCTGACCAGGTTTTAGAGCAGCAGCAGAGAACCTGGGTGTGATCAGGCTTGGGCTAATCAACAGCACCTGTGCTCTCCTGATATAAGTGTTTCAAAGACAGAGGGTCAGGACTCTTGACAGTGGAATAGATGCCCAAGGGTTGGGGTATGATAGGGACCACTGGAACACCTAAAGAGTCATGTGACCTATGCTGTGACACTTGTATGCTGCACTACAAGAACAACTTGCTGGGGGTGATGTTGCTGACCTGTTATGCTGTCTGCCTGATAGAAAATAAAAGAACTTGACTTTATTTCCTCCATGTGATGTGCTCCTTTATCATAGTACATTACTAGTTTGTTTTTATAATTAATTCTGTTATTTAAAAAAAAAAAAAAGTCAAAACGTTATGTTTTATTTAATTTAATTGGGTTAAAAAAATCCCACATATAGGGCCATATTCAGAGATGCGTTTGTTCAAAAGTACGCAATTATACGCATGCAAGTAGCAAGCCAACATCCATGACACTCCTCTCTCATGGCCGTGCAATCGTAGACACACGCCTCCATAGACCACCTCTAACCACCTCTAACTTTACGTGTTTACTTATGTGCGTATATGTATGCCGTACGTGCGTTTCTATGTAACCGCACCCTCAAAGACTCATTTCAATGCCCCCCCATCCTCTTTCATGTAACTTTTCAGGCACGTATGTCTCCAAGTGCTATTCACATGGCCGTGCCTAAAGTACATATGTGTGTATATTTCTACGTTACTTAAGTAAATAAAGTTACTATGCATGCGCAGTTTAAACGTTTACCTAAAAATACGCACACTACTTCACGTGAAAACGGTTCTGTGAATACGGCCCATAATTATTTAACATTACATATAGTACAACAAAATACAAAAGAAAGTAATTTAAATGACTACCTTGAAACAATAAGCAAGTCAAAATGAAATGTTATTATGTAGGTTGCTACAAGACAAGTTGTAGCCTAAACGCCTATGTAATTCTGTGCAAACGTTCCAGAATATTCCTGCTCAGAGATTCTGGATGGTATGGACAAACACTTGCTTTTATGCCCCTGCATTCAGAGTCTGGGTCAAGTCCCTTGTGTTTTTGTTTGGCACTGAAAACTAAATGACAGATGTCTTATAATACACGTTTAGATGGATAATGTTGCATAATACTTTAAAAAATTAATTAGATCCTATACAATTTTAAAAAGGCCTCAGTAATATACTGTATCTGCTCACCAATCGAAACAAAAGAATACACACACTTGTTAAATTTAATAAAACTGAAAGAATATTGTACCACAAGTTTTCAGACTGTAAACTACAATACAGATATCAACATAGATTAATGTCAAGGTTTTACATTATTTTAAACTGTCTTCCCAATGGTGCAATCCATCTTTAAACTAGTCTTTACAGCATATCACTGACAGCTGAAATATGTGACCTTAATAGTTTTTGCAAAACAGATTTAATATTTATGTAGTTGTTTGATTTTTTTTTTTCTCCTCGCTTGCTATTGCCACATCTGTCTTGGAGCATGAAAAACTGGTTTGCCTGATTTTTTTTTTTTTTTAAATTACCAAACAAGACTGGTTCTTAAATCTCCCTTTTTATAGCATGAATGAAAATTTGGACTTAAATAAATGGAATTTTTCAATTTCAACTGCTGGAAAATGGTGTATTTTAACACTTGGGTGGTAGTGTTTTATTTAAAAAGGTAAGTAAATCAAAGCAATTCTATATTAAAGTGTAAATATGCAGAAACATGAACCTATCACTCTGTCAAGCCAAGTATATGAAGCTATTAAAGAAAAAAATGTAATTTATTTTAGTTGGGTCTTTCCTTGGCCAGAGTAAGGAGATTTCTTCTCTTGGCAGTGACTATAATTCAAAGTATGTGCATGTGTGTTTGAGTGCACACATTCATTCTTTCCTTATATCTTTTTACACTGATTTGTCTGCGTCAGGATCTCAGTGGTAACCCTGCTACTCTGTGTGAGGCAAATAGATTTTTTTGTAAACTGATGACCTGAGTTTAGCATTATCGTTTCAAGTCCATAAAAGCTCACAGTCAGAAAAGCTGCTGTAAAAGCACTTTCAATAACTTCATGACATATAGGATGTACACATTCACACCATGACATCTAGTTGTTTATAGGCAGTCATTACATTTTGTATAACATATTGCAGATACAGACTCTTACTCTTACTCTTCTTTTTTTCTTCTTCTTTTTATATTAGAATATTTAAAACATTTTATTGGACCAGATCCAGACTTACTATCCCGCTGCGCTCCCAGCTGTATCCAGTCTACTGTGTGGATGAGGGGAGGGCACTTTCCTCAAATGCACAAACTTACTATCCTCCTGCGCTCCCAGCTGTATCCAGCCTACTGTGCTGATGAGGGGAGGCCACTCTCCTCACATGCACCGACTTACTATCCTGCTGCGCTCCCAGCTGTATCCAGCCTAATGTGCGGATGAGGGGAGGCCACTCTCCTCACATGCACAGTCTTACTATCCTGCTGTGCTCCCAGCTATATCCAGCCTACTGTGTGGATGAGAGGAGGCCACTCTCCTCATATGCACCGACTTACTATCCTGCTGCGCTCCCAGCTGTATCCAGCCTACTGTGCGGATGAGGGGAGGGCACTTTCCTCAAATGCACAGACTTACAAATTAAAATTGGGACAGCTCCACTCACAATTAGAGCCTTCACTTAAATCCCCGGCATCAGAAGGCTGATGGGACATACAAGGAGAGGGCAGAAGGCTGGCCGGACAAATATAAGGGGGGACTGATGGGTGGCTGGACACACAAAGAAGGGGTAAGTAAGTTTGGCACCCTTAATTCTACATGTGTACTAACGCATGTATGTTACTTCCATATGTGCGTATCTTACTAACTGCGCCCTCAAAAGCCCATTGAAATGCCTCCCCGGCCCACTTTCACGTAACTTTGAACGTACGGAAAACAACCACGCCCCTCCGTACATATGTCCCCAAGTCCGTGCCTAAAGTACTTATGTGCGTAAATACTACGTAATTTGCGTGGGTAAAGTTACTACGCATGCATGGTTAATCTACTGCTAAAAATATGCACGCAATTCGACGCAAAATATATGTGTGAATACGGCCCTTGCTGCCTCTGGCCTGTCAGTTACTTCACATACTGAATGCGCACTCCATGGTAGCAGACTCAATGAACCCAGACCTGCAGGATTCCCCTTACAGCAATTCTGTATAAGTTCCCTGCTTGCCAATAAGTTGCATGTGTTATGACTATAAACTGATCCTTTATATTTTATGATTGTCTTCTTGGCAATCTTTTTTTGCAGCCAGCTTGCTATGTATCATACTTTACCTTGTCCTCAACAATAGATCCTGCTGCTTCTCAACATGGTTCAGTTCACATTTAACCTTTAAGCCAAATGGACCTACCTCATGTAATCTTCCCAAATCTCTGTGTTATAAATGCACATCTGGGTGTGTGGTCTAACCATAGCTTGGCATTCACTGGATCAACTGATGGTGAGGACGGGTTTGTCTGTGTATCTGTGACAGGTCACGGTCCAAACTGCTCTCGTACAGGTTATGGGGTGTAGACCCATGTACTGATACCACCAGATTGATGAACGCACCTAACAGGTGACTACCCCAGCACAACAGGAGACACGCACACACACACACACACACACAAGCCCAAAGTGAATCACACACACCACTAAAAGACCTACCTTAAAGGAAGGAACCCCCCACCAAAATCAATACCTAACCTAAAATACTTTTGCCAGGGAACACCTAACAGAAACAACACCTAGATACACTAGGACGCAGGAAAATGGGGAAGTAAAACACAGAGAGGTATGTATGGTTAAATCTGAACCAAGGCTGACAGTGAGAAAGGCAAAGTTGAAAGCAGGGCAGCTGAGTAGGGACTTGGAAAGACTGCAGGACTGGAAGGCAAGGCTCATGGAAGCAGACAAGAAGTAACAGCCATGAGTAGAGTCTTCACATTGCATATATAGAGCACACAATATATTGAAAAATATATTCAAAAAATCTTATATGATATACAATCTCATAGCACACAAATAATTCATTAACTGACTACCCATTATTATTACCTTGGTTCAAGAGTTATACATTGCATATAGTGGTCATGATATAGTTTGGTCGCTTTTGATGATATTTTAACATATTTTAAGCATTATTAGAATATCTTATGATACATGCATTTCCAATGGTATCTTCAAAACCAATATAAAAAATTTTGTCCTGCCTAAATATAAAACAAAGTGCAGTGCACAATTAATTAATATACCTTTGCAGTAAGTTCAGTAAGACGTATCATACTTCTTCATCAAACACATGCAGGCTGTTTCATAAGAGTCCATTAACTATATTACATTTATACCTTCATCCTATCTAAAGAACCATTTAGTTTCGCTTATCTGAGATCTGAAGCCAAAAGACTCAATATATGCACTCAGGAAGCTCTAAAAATGTTATTCCATTAAATAAAAAGTAGTGCTGTGTTCGTAGCTAGAGTAAAGATGTCTCTCTGTGAATACCAAGCTTGCCTATTTTGTCTTGCAGTGAAAATCAATCTAAACACATTAAAGCAGCTCTAAGACGATGCATTGTGATCAATATGTATGTGAAAGATGCATTTAATTAAAATTATTTATTTTATATTACATAAAAAAGTCACATTTACAACAAAGTAGAAATTGTGCATCAAAAAAAATTGTAGTATTAACATTTTATCTAAGATTTTAATTAGATGTTACTTAATTGTTTCTAAAATACATTGCACATAATTAAGTATGTGTTCTCTCGAAACATATAAACACATTGGTTTAGCCAAAAACATGTGTATTATCTTGGCAAAATAATTTAGGTCCACAGCAGCAGGGCTATAATAAAGGCAGAGCAGGCAGTGGTGCAGGGGCCTCAAAGGCACAGCCACGTTCATACGGCCCTGGCAGCAGCAGCATGCGTCACATTGCCTGACCTGCTGCTGCTAATAAATTTAAGAAGCATGAGGTCAGGCAGTGTCTTTCTGCACCTGCTGCCTGTTGTCTTCGGTTGCTAGTAGCAGCATGACACTGATATGTTACATGACATGCTTCCAACAATTGAAGACTACAGGTGGGAAAAAAATGACTGTCTGTAGAGCCAGAGTAGCAGAGCCACAGGGAGAGCAGGATCCAGGAAAAGAAGGTAAGTGAAGAAGAAATAAGGATGAAGGAGTGGGGTTTGGAGAAAAACAGAGGGTGTTAGAGGGAAAGTGGGGGCTAGAGAGACAGCTGGTGAGAGAAAAAGACACAGTGAGATAGTTGGGGGTTAGAGAAACATGATAAGGGAAAATGGGATTTAGAGAGACACAGGGGGGGGAACAGTGGTGGTGGTTTTGGAGTTAAAATTGAAGAAAAGTTGAGAGAGGCCCTTTTGGTAGTGCTGGGCTCTAGACCCTGGTTAGGAGGCACTAGGCCCTGTGTTAGGTGGTTGTTAGGTGGTTGCTAATCCCTGGTATGAGATAGAGGGTGCTAGGTTCTACAGTTTTTCCTTGGAGGCTATTACTAGGAGCAACGACCTATCAGGTTCCAGCAGCCAAGACTAACACCACCATCAGGGGCTCTAGTGAACACCTGGTCCTGATTTAGACTCTGCACCCTGATGAGAACATTTCCAGGATTACTGTAACACTAACTGTGTTTGTTTCCATTTACAGATTAGTAAAGAGCTTTGCATCACGATGGAACAGTGCTACTTCCTTCATAGTGGTTATTCAGAATAGGAACCGAATTAGAGCACCTAAAGAAAATCCACTCATAGGGCCAGATCCAGACTTACTAACAACAGCTAATTTACTCATGCTGCATGCGTAGATCTGGCTGTGGGAATGCACTGTGCATGCACGCAGCAGATGCTACGAATCATAACTCTGATCGTACGTAACTTGCACATAACTCCATATAAAAGGACATCCCTACGCAAGCCGATTATATGCATTGTGGGAGGAGGGAGGCATCTGGCCCAAGCTCAGGAAGAATGTATATATTTCACAAATTCCTTCATTATCCCTGCTATTTAAAATAAACATCATTTTCTTTCTAGTCATATGCTGACTTTCCTTTACATAATTGGTTTACCTTCTAGTGTTTTTATAACTTATGCCTGTCCTCATAGTATTAGCTCACAACAGGATACAACCATAGAAAGATGTTCTCTGTGTAGATTTGCTTTCGCACATTAGTTGTTCTATCATACATGCATGTCTTAATTAATAGTGGACAAGCCACTGACAAGCCCCTGGATGTTCCCATACTACATGTCAGGTACATAAAAATGCTATTTTCCTTTAAGAATAAGCTTTCAGATGGTCAGTTCCTCACTTTATATAAAAACTGGCATACATTGTACAGAGGGCATATGGAACATGTGTTTAGTTCCCCCACGGGCTTATCACTTAGTGTACAGGACTGTGTTTAATAGGAAAGGAGATAATTCAATCCAGACATTGTAGCTGTGTGTGCTTATATAACAGTATATATTCCTTAGACCATTTTTATGTAATTAGATTATGGATAATTTTAATTATTTGGGGATTTTCGGATACATTTGACTTTTCAATAAAAGTAAAAATGAGAAACAGTGATACATTGGGCCTGATCCAGACCTACAATGTTACACTGAGCGGTCTAACGCTCAGCGTAACATAGCAGCACATACCCGACACTCCCCCTTGTCCTACCGTATTAACAATCGCTTACGCCGGCTGAAGGCTACCCTAACTTCAGTCGGCGAAAGCGAGTGTTAATACGCTGGGATGGTGCCATTGCAACGCAAACGCCGTCCTCCCAGCCTCATTAACCTCCCTCCCCCCCACCTACCTGCACTAACTGCAGCGTAGTAACGCTGGGGGACTGGGGGCCCCATCGTCGATCGGGCGTTGCCGCAGCTACGCCGGGCAACATTTGCCAGGCGCATGCGCAGATCGGCTTTTCAGTCGATCCTACGCTTGCGCCCGGCGTTTTAACACCGGCAAGCGTAGGTCTGGATAAGGCCCATTGACACATAATATGATTGCCTGAAATTTTTTAACACACACGTACTTTACTGTTTCAAGTAATGTATCAGTATATTAAAAATAGATTATAAAAAATTGCAGATGTATATATTAGCCTGTCAGCTTACCACATCTGTAGATGACAGATGTCATTATGCATATCAGTATTCTGTGAAACTCTATATATTTACAATAACAATAATAACATATTAATATTTATAATACGGTTTTATAATACAATAACATTTAACTGACAGAAGACACATGGCCATTCTGCACTTTTCTGATTCTGTTTTTGTAATAATGTGACATATTTATATAATATATATATATGAGTAACAGAGCATCATGGCAAGCAGGGCATCCTCTTCTGCTAACACTGGGCCGTATTCAGAGATGCGTTTGCAATCGCGAACACAAATAAATGCACAAAAATAAAGATAAATAAATGCTCACACGTAGCAAGGAACACCCACCAAAACCACAGTCACTCCCCTCGCAAATCCGTGCTCTCATAGACTTACACATCCATACACCACCTTTATCTTTCCGTATGAATTTACGAGCGTATGTGTCCTCCGTGCGCACGGTTCTTGCTTGGTGCACCCACATGCGTTCATTTAAATGCCTCTCACCACCCACCTTCATATAATTCTTCACGTACATATTTCTATTCGAGACATCCATACGCACGTCCACACGTGCGATTCACACGTCCGTGCCTAAAGCACATACGTGTATATCTTCCACGTCAATTGTGTAAATACGCACACATCTAACCGTTAAAACGGTCCTCTGAATACGGCCCACTAAATATAAATGTATGATACATTGTCTCCTCTGTCTGTCTGTCTGTCTGCCATCCATCCATCCATCTATCTAGCCATCTATCTATCTATCTATCTATCTATCTATCTATCTATCTATCTATCTATCTATCTATCTATCTATCTATAACACAAGTATGATAATATAAATAAAGGGTATAGGAGTTCTTTCCAGCAATGTGTGTATAAAATGCACAGATTATCATAAAAACGTTTATTTCAGATATATTCATTTCTCCCCTTAAGAAATATTTCTTGGAATAGGTTGATTGAGTAAATTTAAAAACGATAGACAAAAGCTTCATGGTACAATACAAGTTATTTAATTCCCCAAAAAAGATTACATTAAAAAAACTAAAAAACCCTTACGTTGGTATGTTGTTTTTAATGTAATCCTTTTATTGTAAATTAAATAAGTTGCACTGAACATTGAAGTGACCCTTTGCTTACTGTTTTGATGTATTTTATAATATTGACTACTTATATGAGCAATTTAATAAACAGAGATACAAATTTTGCAAACAATACATGGCATGGTCTTGCGGACGTGTAATATAAAAAAATATTTGAGGCAATAGATGGATGGCATTTTAACCCTCTGTACATTGCTGCACGAGCTTCGATAAGGATAAATGACTTAGGAGGGAATTGTTAGCAGGGAGAAATGAAACTGGAGGAATAATGAATTCATATTGATGAACTGTTTTACGTTGCTATTTTTGTCAGTTAAATTGTTCCAAAGTAAGGGTTAACTGACATCTGTTTATAAAAATGAAAACTAAGACTATTTAGAGTTCAGAGCTGTAGGTTATTAGGAATAATGGGGTAGATCCAGACCTACGCGCTTTATACGTTTTGTAGCATATTTACGCTAGCGTACTGTCTAAGCACTCCCCTATGCACTCCCCTCGCATGTATGTACTTTGGCCGTTTTACACCTACCAAACCCTACCTTTACTTTACACAGCGTAAGTACTGACGTACGTATAGGTCTCACGTACTTACACGCCTAAGCACGCCCATACTGTATGATTTAAATGCCTCACCAAAAGCTCCAAAGCGTAATTACAGGTGTCGTGTGGCTGGCGCGCCCCTTAGTTACGCTGCTGATACGTGACTGGGCAGTATGCTCTAAGTTACATGGCGTAACTGCCGCGCTCGCGCAGTAAATACTAATGTGCGATTTTACATAAGCGGCTAGTGTAAAATCGCTCGCGTACGTAGGTCTGGATCTGGCCCAATATTAGGAAGCAACATACTGCATTAAATAAATAACAATCCAGATCTCCATCCGACATCTGGCGTCTGCAAGCAGGTTGCAGAAATCAGATGTCTAATACAGACTGCGCATGTCCCGGGCAGATGTTATGCAATGGATCTCCTAGCTTATGGAACTCAGTCAGGAGTCCATACGTCAGGAGATCTATCTGATGGAGGAATCCTTAAAATCTGCAAGACTAATACCCGCAAGGGGGTTCAGGGTTAGGCATGCAGATGAGGGTAAGAGGCTGGCGGTAGGCACTTCTGCACGTATCTGCATTCACACAGGCACAGATCCATGCAGAGGACTTAAGGTAGTGTTCTAGATTGCATGAAGGGGAGTGACGGGGAGGCAATGACTAAGTGGTTTTAATGCTTTTATCAAATTTGTATCAGTTAAATGTTATGTCAAAAAAATCAACCCTATTCTTTCTCCTAATATTGTACAGACATAAACTTATACTTTAGAATTGTTGTTACCTGGTCTTGTATTTAGATCTTAAAATGAAACTTACTGTCACCTGGGTATTTTTTATTGCTGTATTTGAAGTGAACACATGAATTTGATCTGTCTAATTCCTGAGAGCTCCATGGGTTGCTGAACCATCCCTCTCCCTTACAACAGTCAGAAGCAAACACTATCTTATCCTCTGTAAAAGTTAGTACACAGACATATAAATATCATTTGCGCTACGTAATCTGTTGGCACTATATAAAAACCTGTTAATAAATAAATAAATAATAATTATTATTAAAATAAATAAATAAATAATAATAATTATTATTTTGAAATATTAAAGTTATTATTTATGATAAACACATTTGTATCTGCAGTATTGAAGCTTGGGAACTATAGTCAAGTTAATAGCTCTCTATTGCTGGAACTGGGAACCGAAAGATCGTCTTGTTCTGCATCAGTCTGTTGTTCCCTTTGACTGTAGTTCTGTCTCTGCTGTTTGTCTTCACTCTTCATATTGCTGCAATGCAGCAATATAGTAACAAATATTACAGTAGGCTTACCTCCCAACATTGCAGGGACAGAATCAGAAGAAGAGGGCCTAAATAGCCTACATAGGGCATGTTAGTGTCCTCAGAGTGGTCTGTGCTATAGCAACTGTTGCACCCTTTATCCCCCACTTGTCACTTGCACTGTGCTGTCATTGCTCAGAACTGGAACAGACCAGGGGCCAGATTTACTAGGCTCAAGGTTGCCAACTCTCCCGGAATAACCAGGAGACTCCAGAAATTTGGGCAGTTCTCCCGGTACCCCAGGAGAGCCGACAAAGCTCCCGCAAGCCCCACCAGCAATCAATCACTCCTGTATTCCCTAGCGTTACATCCCCTGAAACTCTAGAGAGTACAGGAGTTATGGACAGGGGGTGGGGCTTAATGACACGATTTGCATAAATTGCATCAATAAGCCCCGTCCCCTTTCAGAAATCTATGGCTTCCCTCTGGGATCTCCAGGAGGGAAGCTTTATAAAGTCGTCAACCCTGACTAAGCTGCAGGTTTGGAAAAATGGAAGGAATTATGGACAGGGGGTGGGGCTTAATGACACGATTTGCATAAATTGCATCATTAAGCCCCGTCCCCTTTCAGAAATCTATGGCTTCCCTCTGGGATCTCCAGGAGGGAAGCTTTATAAAGTCGTCAACCCTGACTAAGCTGCAGGTTTGGAAAAATGGAGATGTTGCCCATAGCAACCAATCAGAATCTAGTTGACATTCTCTAGTATGTAATAGGAAAGTGAGAGCTAGATACTGATTGTTGCTATGGGCAAAATCTCCACTTTTCCAAACCCGTAGATTAGGAAATCTGGCCCCAGGAGTCTGTTCTGCTACCTGGTCTGTCCTAGTGCCTCTCCTCTCTTTGCTGGTAAATGACAGTAATTCAATATTAGTTCAATATTAGTTTATCTGAATGTAGTGATAAAAACAACTAACAGTCTCACAAACTCATAAAAATAAATCTACTAGTATACGCTTGCATCAGTTTTCCACATGATTTATCTGTCTATGCTGTAATAGTCTATAGAATGGTTCATAATTGCTATTTTTGTATTTAGAATTCACAACTCATTTGAAAATTGATGGCCATGTGATCACTGTGCAGTCAGCTGTGTTATATGAGTAATGTTATCTGTTCATAGATGTTATCTATGTACTGTATCATCAGCATGATTATTATCTATGTACTGTATCATCAGCATGATTATTATCTATGTACTGTATCATCAGCATGATTATTATCTATGTACTGTATCACCAGCATGATTATTATCTATGTACTGTATCATCAGCATGATTATTGAAAACAACAAAGTGCACCAGCATGATTATTATCTATGTACTGTATCACCAGCATGATTATTATCTATGTACTGTATCACCAGCATGATTATTATCTATGTACTGTATCACCAGCATGATTATTATCTATGTACTGTATCACCAGCATGATTATTATCTATGTACTGTATCATCAGCATGATTATTGAAAACAAAAAAGTGGTGCAGATGAATTTAACATATTTTACTATATCTTTGACTTCCTGAAAGCATAACTTATAAAAATAAAAAAAAAACCATCATTAATGTCATCACAATCATGAGTGATTAGTCAAATTTATTTTGAAATCACTTTTCAATATTGAATGGATTTTAAAAGGGCCTAAATACTCTCCATCATGGCTTCCATCTAATTATAGATTAACACTTGAAAACAATGCCAAAATGCAAAGTGCGTAAGTGACCTGATTTGACTGGAGGGCGTGCCCTCCAGATGTTACGCTAGGGTTACGATAGTGACCCTTGCGTAGCAACCTTTGTATGGAACTCTGGTTTTTTACCAGAACCCCTGATGAACCCCTGATGGTGGGGATGGATTTGGCTGCAGGCAGGTGACAAGACATGGCCCTCTGAACAAATGCACAGATGTCAAGGTAGTGAATTAGAGTCTGAGATGAACTGTGGTAGATGATACAGGTAGTGGCACTGCTGCTGAGGTTAGATAACAACAAGAACCAGAGAGACAGCAGTGCGGGAACCAGAGAGCATGATTCACAAAAGCTGAATACCAAATCATGACAGGAACCAGGAATAACAGTCGAAAACAACTGGAATGATAGATGCTGGAACCAAAGAGTTAGATGCAATCAGGAACACTGAAACCAAGGAACTGGTAACTTAAATGAAGTAAGAACATGATCCAGGGAGTCAGGACACATGAGCAGACTTGAAAACATTGAGTCAGCAGGCAAAGATTACCTGTTGCTCTGACAGGGAAGTGATGTGAGTAAGGAGTTTATATAGACCAGGTGATGAGGGAGTCCAGCAAGGTAATGAGTAGCACCTTAGAGATAATGCCTACAGCAAGGAGTTTAAACAAGGAAGTGCAGAAACAAAAATGAGTCATGTGACCGACAGAAAGTAAATAAGCATAATGTGCAGAAATCAGGGAACTGAATGAATCATGACAATGACTCATCCTGTGATTTGAATGGGTGATATCAGCTTCATTGTTCAGTAGCCAGCAGCTACTTTGGTAAATAAACAAATCTTTAATGATATACTAATGGGCTGCAATCTAGCTCTACCATGTCGCAAAATCAGCATCAATGCCAAGAAAGGTTTTTCTGAGACAGGTTAGGTTGTATGGTAAAAGTACATAGTACTCTGTATGATGCAGTCACACATTGTTTAAATCATACTAGAGAGGGGAAACCAGACAGCAAAGTGTTTGTAATGAGGGTAGATTAAGGATAAGAAGGAGGTTGAGTAATTTGGTAGGCTTGCCTAAAGAGGTATGTTTTAAATGAATGTTTGAAAGTTCATAGAGAAAAGCATGGTCCTAATGGGTATGGAAGGATATTGCAGATAGTTGGTAAGCCCTGGAGAAGTTCTGTAACTGGGAATCAAAACATTTAATAATTGCAGAACAGAATTGCAGATTCTATGAAGATCTGAGAGAGCGAGCTGGGATATATATGATGACTTTGAAAGTTAGGAAAAGGATTTTACATTTGATTTTGTAAGATGCAGGCAACCAATGTAGAGACTAATGTGGCACCCCTGCACTGTAATGGTGGAAGAGATTTCAGGCAGCGCAAGGGGAGCTGGTGAGATTTGAAATGAGGAGCTGTCTCTAGAAGATTCTGGAGGGAAAGTTTCTGAGGTGATTTGACTGTTGGGAGTTCAGTTGGTGACAGCAGTTGGCAGGAGAGGAAGTGACAACATGGTTGATTGAGTAAAGTGACAGTGGTGTGAGGAGAGAGACATTGAAACAGAGACTGAAGAGAGTAACATTGGTCAGAAGAGAAGAGACAGCAGAGACATCAGCTAAGAGCCGGAAAGTAATTTGTGAGGTGACAGAGAAAAGAGAAGGCTTTGTGATACGGCTGGAGTGTGTATGTACTGTGGGGTATCATAAAGGAAAGGGACATGCTACAGACAGAGGGGAGCTGGAATAGCTGAGGTGATATAAAGGCTATTGAAGAAGTAACTGGAGAAGAGAGTAATAAATCTGTGGAGCGTGTGAGGTGTAAAGTATAGGGGTGCTGGCTGGAAACAGGTAGAGAGCAATTAAAGAGTTGGGAAAACTGAAAGATATTTGTGATGTTAAAGTATTAAAGACAATCTGAGACTATAATATAACTTGTACCATCGCTAAAGTGTCAGTGAAAGATAAAAGCAGGAACAATAGCCCAGACGGTTTAATATATGGACCCGTTATAAACTCTAGAAAGAAGTTTTCCAGATTACTTACCTATTAATTGCAACTGTTAGTGTGATTGTTTCATATTATCTGCCATAATAGTATATCAACTATTTATAAGTGTGTTGTGTCTTCAAATTGTTCATTAATTTAGAAAAGTAAATTACTGGCTTATGCTCACTAGTCTAGTAGCGAACTTGTAGGAAAGAAAAACAAATAGGGTATTGTAATATATATAAGATTGAGAAGCAGTATTCCTTTCAAAAGTGTATTTAATGATTTAATCTGTTTTATATGCTCTGTTGTGACATCATTGCATGTGTTATATTCAAGAAAATTGCTATTTCTGAATTTACCGCTTTATATGCTCTATTTTTGAATAAGAACGATATTGTTTTGTAACGAACAGCTTTATTGTGTTGAACAAAATAAGTTTTCTGCTAATCTGAAGAATTCCTACACCAAATTTTAAAAGTAAAATAATTTTTATAAAACGCTGGTGTGCATTGATTCTGAGTTTTCTTACATTGCCTACACCTCTCTGCAATCCATCCACCATACCATCATATTACCAGTTGCCCTTTCCACCCGGGTATTACGCTAATAGACTGGTCAAGCTCTAGAAGAGTCTTTAGCAAGGAAAATAAGTTTATCTGCTGCATGCAATAAAGACTGAACAGGGTATTTTTTTTTATTGTGGGAGTTCAATAAGGAGAGCATTGCAATGATCTTTGCAGGAGATGATAACTGCATAAATGAGACTTTTTGGAGTATTTTGTGTGAAATTTTTACATATATAAATGTAAATGTACTTAAGATAAATGTAATAGGATTTTAAAGCAGATTGTATATGAGGATATAAAGGACAGTTTTAAGGCAGGTATAACACCTAATTATTGCTGCATTGTCAACTGAAATAGAGAGATCATGGGTAGCTTCTATCGGCAGTTAAAAATATTGGACCAGATTCAGAGATTGAAAATAAGAGAGGAAAGTTACTCCTGGGAAATACCATGTTAATTCAGGGGAGTCATATTTCATATGTTGCACACAATATTATAGTTGAGAGGAAATATTTCCTAGCCCGTAACAAAGCTGGTCAGTATCTGTGTGCAGTAAGCAAATCAAAGATATATCCCTGCTTGCAAAGAATATAATAAACTTGACTATCCCTTAAAAATGGTTTTGCTCAGAAGTAACTTTCCTCTCTTATTTTCCATCTCTATGGGGTCTATTTACCGACTTCATTTTTAGGTGATAATGCCTGTTTTCATTGTAACCTAAAAATGAAGCACAGTGGGTGTGATGCTTTTGTTTTGCCTGAGACAATTTGGAAACTTAGGTGTTGTCCAAT
>WWET01002052.1:0-22619 GCA_011038615.1 Limnodynastes dumerilii
TGATCCCTGTAATCACAGATTTAAATTTTCGGGACCTCGACATTTGGGCCAGCAATCTCCCTGCCTTGTTACCCCAACGGTAGAATTTTTGAGTGGTGAAGGTAAGATTACGCGACGCTTGGGACGTTAAGTATTGATTGAGGAGTGAACGTGATTGTATGTATTTAGTATAGTTATCCTCTGAGGGATCCTCAATGTAACCCCGAAACGACTGCCCCACCTGAGCTCTCAGCTCTGCGCACTGGGCCTGTACCTGTTTGTTGTAATTTTTAACATAACTGATGATATGGCCCCTCAAAACTACCTTAGAGGCTGCCCAGAATAATACAGGGTTATCCAGATGTTCAATGTTGTCATCCATAAAGTCTCCCCACTTGGTATTGACATATGCTTGAAAATCAGTAGAATGCATGAGGTGATCCGGGAACCGCCACATGCGGAAAAACTCCCTAGGTGTCGGAAGCTTGATTTCTAGTGATATGTGCGCATGATCTGAGACCAAAATATCATGGAGTTTAGCCGACCTCACCTGGGATATTAATCTATCCTCTATCAAAAGATAATCTAACCTGGAGAGAGTGTGGTGAACCCCTGAGCAAAAGGAATAGGACCTCTCTGATGGATTGAGGATCCGCCAAGGATCCGACAAGCTTAAAGACATTTTCAGCGTTGGCAGACGCCTGTCCCAGTGCACCCTAGCTGAATTGGGAATGTTCGACCTGTCCAGAGAGGGATCATCTACCGCGTTAAAATCGCCCCCCATTATCAATGTGTGGTTTGTTCTCTCCATCAGAATTTGAGTAAGTGTTACAAAGAAGTCTGGGGATAGAGTATTGGGGCCATATACATTGACCAAGGTGTAGTTGTGTTGCTGTATCGTGATATCCTGAATCAGATAACGACCTTCAGGGTCACTAACACTATCCCCCAAAGTATAAGGTAGGTCCTTATGGAATAGCATGGCCACGCCCCTGACTTTTCTCGTGAAGGAAGCCGATATGCAGTCCTTCACCCAGGCAGCTCTTAATGTGAACCCATCTCCCTCCCGCCAGTGCGTTTCCTGTACAAATACGATGTCCGGTTTAAATCTCTGCATGTGAGTAATTACCTTTTTTCTTTTAAGAGGAGAGTTCAGGCCCCCCACATTCCATGACAACACTTTAGGACCAGAGAGTGAACACAGTGCATTGACATCAGAGTTAGTCATAGACCCTGCCATCTTGAGTTATAGCACCTAGAAATTGAAATACAGTCAGTTATTATTCCCCCCATCCCCCCCTCCTCAATGGCACCCCCTTTCCGAACACTAGGAGCGGAACGGTCGCCACACGCCCGAACCAGCATTTGTATCTTATCTGAAATTGAGATTGCACATTAGAGCTATAAACCATGCACTGCGAGTTCCAAACTTTTATAAAACTTTTTCCAAAAATAACTAAAAAACAAAACTTCAGCACACAACCTATCCAACTCCGGCTGTGTGCCTTGTTGACCAACAAAATTTGAACTAGAAACCACGTTGGCAGAACACTAGGCATTGTAGCCTACAATCTAGAGGGCCCACAGGTATGTATAAAACACAGAAGCGGTGCACAGTGTTAGCAAAGTTGAAGAAATAAATCCTATCAGCGTGGGAAGCATCGTAAAGGGATTGCATTCATTTCTGGTCAATGAGCGGCATTAAACACTTAGAAAGCTCCTGTGCCAGAGTGGCTAATGCAGTAGGGGATAGAGAAACCTCGGCTGAGGACCCGCCCTGCGCTGAGTCCCCCATATTATATTCTCAGGTATACCAATGAATCTCAGGTTATTGCGTCTGTGTCTGTTTTCCAGATCATCCACCTTATCGGTGAGCGCCTGGATTGCTCTAGCCTGAGATTCAATAGTACTTTGCTGGGTATGAGATTGGTCTTCAACGTCACTGGTGCGCTGCTCCAGTGTGATTATTCTGGAAGTATTCAAATCAATTTTAGTGTGGGAAGCATCGTAAAGGGATTGCATTCATTTCTGGTCAATGAGTGGCATTAAACACTTAGAAAGCTCCTGTGCCAGAGTGGCTAATGCAGTAGGGGATAGAGAAACCTCGGCTGAGGACCCGCCCTGCGCTGAGTCCCCCATATCGTTTGTTCTAGGGGATGGAGGTGAGGATCTGTTTGCTCCTTGTTTGGCTCTTGTTTTTGCTGCCGATTGAGAGACTACTTGTTTAGCAGGCATAGCCTCAAAGTACCTTTCCATGCCCCTAAGGCCCGGCAAAGTGCAAAAAAATGTAATTAGTAATCCAGACACCAAAGTGGCTAAAGGCTAAGTGGTAATTTTTTTGTTTTTTTGGGTTTTTTTTGTTTGTTTTTTGCGTAGTTGTTGTTAATCCTCTACTTGTCCCCCCTCCCCTTTCTCCGCTCCCCCCCGCAAGAGTTTTGTTACTGTGTCGGCTGAATAATAGGGATGCTAGTCAGACTTTACATTTGGTAATGTGATGCGATACACCAGGTGTGCTTAGGTGTAAATGCCCTCTAGAAGAGTAAAAAAAAGATTACATAATAGTACACAGGATGCAAATCCTTACCCAACAATAAGCTGCAAACTACAATACCGTGCACAATATAACCCGACCTAGCAAGTATGAAAGATCCAGAAAAAGAATAAACTGTGCTTATGAAAGGTATAAACAAGCGTCTGCTTGCCCCCCTCCGGGCCACAGTGAACCACAAGGGGGAAGCAGAGATCCAGTAATGGACAATGTAATCACACCAAAATAGAAAGCATACTCAATACATATCTTTACAATAAAGCTAACTTGATATAGGTAAACAAGATATGAATAAGAGCACCAGACTGAGACAACCTGTTCAA
Organism: Limnodynastes dumerilii; assembly: GCA_011038615.1. Taxonomy (NCBI): domain Eukaryota; kingdom Metazoa; phylum Chordata; class Amphibia; order Anura; family Limnodynastidae; genus Limnodynastes; species Limnodynastes dumerilii. The sequence continues at coordinate 2,851 of WWET01002052.1, forward strand.
TGTGTGAGTTCTTAAGATGGGTAAAGAATTGGATGGGTAAGTCACTTGCACTCCTTAAAATAAAGACAGAAGGATAGAGGCGCTGTATACGATACTGAGGTTTGGTGTCCACAAATCCCTGGCGACCGGCGAGGTGAGGGAACTTCAGTTGATCATTCAACCCTTATCTAGGCCCTGGGAGAGCCACAAAGGAAGTCACAGACCACCAGAGACGTCCTCCATATACTCCACCAAAGAGCAGCACGCTGGGTAGTTGTAGGCCAAGATCACCATATGATAGTAACCAGCTTTTAGAGCTGGAGCACAAAGTCACCCCTCCCCCTGTACAAAAACAAATAGGAGCAGTGGCCCAGCAAAGGGGATAACAATGAGTAGATGGTATAGTGCAGAATCAGCCGCGTCGTAGGTTGTCAGCACCACCGTGCTTCCAATGATTTGACTCTTGGCGGTAATATGTGTCCCTATAAATATGGTGAGTTACCAATATGTATAGCAGGGGATGTCTGGCCTCCGGACAGAAACCACCACCTCGCGGTCCTGTATCCTCAATATGGCGTTCGCGCCCTTTTCAATTAAGGCTACTCACAGTTCACTTGACAGTGCCCAAGACGTAAGGCTGTACTGCTTGGCGGCCCCCTGGGCATCCACCAGGCACCTGAAGTATTAGTGCTCGCCCGAGGCCTAAGTGCCGACGCCCGGGATTTTACAAAGATGGCGCCTGCTCCACTCGCTCTAGGCCTCCTGCACCGCAGCTCCTATGCACTTTCCCGTGCCTCCCGCAGATCACTATCCGGTGCCGAGAAGTGCCGTTTCCAAGCTCCAATTTTATGCCCGCAAGATGCAGGCCACTCTCGCTCCACCTCCGGGGCCCATCGTGCTCTTCCCAGCATCCGCCGAACCACACCCGATAGCTCCCTCAGGGGCACTAGGCAGTGACTCCGTCCTCGAACACCTCCGTCTCGCTCACTACCGGACTGGACTCACTGTGTCTATTCCGTCTTCCCGCCGGACCTGTCTGCCGGTTTCCTCGCGGCTCTTTGCGGCTTGCTGTAATGGCCGCCCGCCGTGGTAGGCCTCTCGCTTAGAGGCGGACTCCGGTGGTATTAGTTGCTCCCCAAAGGTCAAATCAGCCCAGATGGGCTCCGCACGTACTCCACCTCCGAACCCCACTGAAGAGAGCTTTGATCAGTGGGTAGGACACTGGTCCACGGGTTCTTTCCACCCAGACCACAGGGAGCCTAAGTAAAATGCGGCCACCTTGGTGTGCCGCTCACCGGAAGTCCTCCTTGAATACATTTTTGTAATACAGAGGGCTCCCCTTGGCACAGGAGCAGGATGTCGTCGATATATCTTAACCATAATAAAATATGGGACTGATATTTATCATATATTTCAGAGAAGACGACATCTTGCTCCCACCAGCCCAAATATAGGTTGGCATAGGTTGGGGCACACGCTGTAACCATCACGGTGCCCCGAACCTGCAAGTAGAACTTCTGGTCACTTATAAACTTATCCTGTGCCCACCCCCAGAGCTGGATTAAGGGGGAGGCACATGTCCCAGGCCCCCTTTCTCCGAGGGTTCCCCTGACCAGTGACAAGGGTAAGCAAGACAGGGCGGTGGCGCAAAGTCTGATAGGCACTTACCCCGCCTGCCATCCACCCTCGCTGCCGGTCATCTGAAAGAGGAAAAAAACAAAAACCTTTCCTTCTGGTGGCGGGACCCAGCTTCATCTATTCTATTCCCTTCTCACTGCCCGTCGTCCGGCATGCTGTCATCACGTTTGGTCCCCCAGCATTGAGGCGCATGCGGAGAGAAGCCAGAAAAAATAAAAGGCTAAAGAGAAGACAGATAAGAAAAAAAGAAGATGAAAGAAAACTGATGGACAACTAAAATATATGTAAAGGAGTGAAGGGCCAACAGATAGAAGGTATGCACAGTATGTTAAGAAGGATAAATATAGATAGAATGGAAGCGCCTACAGATGGATATAAGTAGGTAAAAATATTTAATACCAAAAGAGTAACAAATAAAACAATGTACAGTAAATTAATAAATATTCTATTGCAAACTACAATTTGAACGCTGGACACCACCGCTTCTATTTATTACCTCATACCTCCTTCATTGGGACTTTGCTATTAACTCTAATCGATTAAAGGAGAGATTGTGCGGGTTAATCAGAGCTAATCAGAGCTCCTGGCGGGCTTCCACACCCGGCCATCAGAATTCATCTGATTCAAACCATACTGACTACCGCCCTGACCGCATCGCTAAAGTCTACACCGACTAGCCGAGCCCAGTCCCGCTACCACACCACCGACTGAGTCACCGTCGAGACGGACACATTACAGCAGCAAGGTGTTCTTGCCTATCCGTACGAGCAGTGATCCCATCTACTACCGGACCAGCTCACTTGTATTTACTGGACGTTCTCACAGCGGGACAAGCTGACTTACAGTTCCCTAACGTATCAGCTCCTACCATCAGCCTACTTTCAGCGGGAGACACCATCCGGTGGCTTGGTCAGTACATTTTTTAACTACTCTTCAGTCTAATCCTGTCACGATTGCCTAATTATTCAAGTGTACAATAAGGAGATTTGTGGTGTTTTATCTTGGAGCGCTGAATCTGTTATTTTTTTCTATGTTATGAAGGAGGTGGCATGATATGTGATAAAGGAGGAGGAGGTGGCGCAGTATGTGATGAAGGGGGCACAGTATGTGATGAATGAAGGGGCACAGTATGTGATGAATAAGGGTATCATAGTATAATGAAGGAGGGCTACAACTCTCTCTCAGGCACAGTGGGCCTGATCCAGACCTACGCCAATGCGCTGTGCTTACTAAAGCACAGCGTATCGGCGTTCACTTTCCCCGACACTCCCCCCGTGCGGGCGTATGGCCCCTTCCTTACGCCGGCTGAAGGCTACCCTAACTTCATCCGGAGTAAGGAAGGGTGTAGCACTTTTATAACTATAAATAATAGCTACAATGATAATAATAGGAATCAGTAATAGCGTCAGGTGTCAGTTCCGCAGAGAAGAAAACTACATACACATTAGCAATGAATCTCAATACATTTACTGTGAAGAATAAGTAAAATATTAATGTATTAAATCTTAGATTCGCTCAATGCAGGAAAAATAAATATCTTTTACAATGTTGCAATAAAAACATAAATCAGCTCCACAAAATATTACCATATTTTACAATCTTCAAACATTTGAAACATACATTACCATATGGAATACTTTGCGCTATTACAGATTGTAAATACACTGTCCCTTAAAATGCCATCTTGTGGAGTGTTTAGGTAGAAGTAGGAGGTGGGGAGAGGCATTGTCCACGCATAGCTTCTCTCTTAAGAAGGAAACTACACACGGTTAGATAAGAGAGCCCTATTGCACTCTTAAGTGTCATAAGGTACCTAAAAACAGGGGTGTGGTGGGGGGGAGTTAGGGGCTGCATCAGTGAGTCAGGTGTGTCCGCATCTAACTCACTCTTAGATGTGAATACAGCTCAAAATGAACAAAACATGTAGATGGAAAACAGGCTACAAGTTACCTTTCAACTTCATCCACAGCGAGTGAAATTACGCAATTGTCTCGTTGTGCCTCAGGAATACTAAAGTATACGCAGCCAGCAACTTCACATCACAGCCACAAATAAATAAAAAACAAGGACGCACTGGCACCTGCAAGAGAAGATTCATTTTGTCCCACTTCTTTCACTATGCATTATATCAAACATAAACCTTTAAGGAGTTTGCATTTGTCTGGCTTAATAATTCAAGAGATGGCCTTCTCGTAAACAAGCTTTCACGACAAAATGCAGCACAAAGCAATAATACTGCTTTGCTATGAAGCAGAGACAAAAAATTCCTTTATATTTTACTGAGAGATTTTGCCATAGAAGAATTAGTTTTAATTTATACAGTAGGGGCTGGATGAAAGACTTTTGTGCAGATCAGTGGTCGTACGGACCACTGATCCGCATGGGAGACTTAAGGTAGCCTTATGGCAGCGAAACTGCCGCAAACTCCACATATGGAACATGCACAGAGGTCTGGATCCGGTTCAGAAATTGGGGATCTGCAAATTAGCAAAATAAAAATCACTGTTAAACACCATATCTTCCTAATAAGTATAAAGCCCTTTTAATGTTGGCATCCTCGCAGGTAACCAAAGTGATTTCTAAGAAACCTTATATAATTTTTCATGTTTCAGGCCAATGCAGACATTTGAAAAGATAAAAAATAAAAATAAATCAGAATCAGTAAAATGAAATGATGCCACACTACGAAGGTCAGGAATTACCCGCATAATGGGCAGTATAGACTACAAAGCACTGACTCCCTCCATGAATCAGAGCTCTCTGACTCCCTGCTGAGTTTCGAACCTTGTGCCTCTTATTCAGAACGAATCAGCGAGAGGGGTGGGCCAGCAGTCTCCATGGTAACACACATTGGCTCTAGCCAATGAGGGCGGCGCAGGCAGCGGTCGGACTCCCCCTTTGTTGGTGGAGAGCGGGAGGTGAGGCGCCGCCGGGTCCTTGCTCAGTCGTTTCCCAGAGAACAAGCCCGATTCCGGTTTCTACCAGCGCGCCGTCACTCCTCTTCCGAGTGTATGCCGCTCTCCGTCGACCCGGGCTGACACCTCACGGTAAGTGAGCCGGGAAAGGGGCTGGGGGCACCAAGAGGTATGAGTGACGCGTAACATGTTAGAACCATAGGGTTCACCGTCTCGGAGGTCTCTGATAGCTGACCCCTTTTATGCTTTAGACGGTGTGTGGGTTGTTTTAACGTTTTCCTTCTCGGTAACAGGACGGAGGTGAGAGACTTTAACAATGGACTACAAAATGGCGCCGTCCCTCTCTCTAGTCATCGGGCAGCTATGCACTGACGTCACCGCCAGAGGCCCCGCCCATCACAAATCTGTGTTTATGCACTAAATGCTCTTTCCATGTGCATGCTGATCAATTTTATTATATTGTATTTCTTTCAGTACCAGTAACATAGTAATCTTGAGGCAAATCTGCCATACTACACGTTGTAAGCTTTATTAATAAATGGTGTGTGTGTACTATCCCTATATAATATACTTCCCCAGAACACTTTGATGCTATATGCAGTCTATAAAGCAAGTGTGGATCAGCCAATGTTATTGTAGGCTCTTATAATGTTATTGTCCTTTCAATCAAAACCTAGAAATTAAGTGGGCATGGGCAGCACTATCTCAGTGAGTAGCCCTTGTGTCTCACAGCACTGAGATCATGAGTTCGATTCCCAGACTAGGCTTGTCTTTGTGGAGTTTGTATGTTCTCCCTGTGTCTGTGTGGGTGTCCTCTGGGTGCTCAGGTTTCCTCCCACACTCCAAAAACACGGTGGTAGGTTTATTGCCTGCTGAATAAATTAATTGTAGTCTGCGTTAGAGAATTTAGAATGTAGCTCCAACAGGCAGGGACTAATGTGAAATATTCTCTGTAAAGCGCTATGTAATCTGATAGCGCTATATAAAAATCTGTTAATAAATAATAAAGAACAGCTAAATGTTTCAGGCATCTACACTGAAGATGTCTGACAAGGCTGTTTTTGTGGAGAATGGTATTTTCCCACATTCAATGGATATTCAGTTCAGTGATGCTATTGAATGAAAATGTAGCAGACTCAATAGCTTATACTTACAGTACCTACATGACCTATATTTATATGTTGGGAAATAACGCTTTTTGTCACTTTTTGGTATATTTAAAACATTTGTAGCTGATTTTTAATTGCCGCTTATTTTTTATGTATAATTGGGTTTTAAGTCATAGGAGCAGTTGAAGATTTTCAAGGCTCCAAAGTGCCTCATACGGTTTAATTGTCTTATGTTTTGTAACAGGTTTACACAAATGTCCCTGGTGGTATAATATGGAGCCGCCATGTTGTTGCTAAAGGTATCTGTAACAGTTCAGAAATAACAGCCACCATCTTACACCAGGAAAATAAACTTAACCCGTATCACAACAGTCTAGAATTAGGTATTTTTTGTATTTCTTAAGTACACACCTGATTGTGGAGCATGGGAGAAAACACAGCAGTGGGGAGAATATTTTGCTGCGACCAACTCTAATACTGCGAGGAAGGGTTATCTTTAATATGTCATATGTTTAGGATATTTGCGGTAAATAAAAGAATGCAAGCAAATATCTAGGGGATTGTTAGGAGAAACAAAGTAAGTGGAAAAAAACTGTGCCATTAAAAATAAGGCTATGTTCACTAACACCCCATGTTTAGAATATTTAGTTAAATTTGAATATCTGTAGCAGCAAAATGACTTGATCTGTAAAATATAAAGCTGGCCATACACTAGAGCAATTATTGTCCCGATCTTCGAATTATCGTGGATTGGTCAAATTATCGCTGTAGTGTATGGTGCCGATTATTGTCAGAAACGGACGATAATCAAAAAATAATGGCTGCCGTCCGATAATCCGATCGGGTGGTTTGCAATAAAAATTAGTCCGATAATCGGGTGGTTTGCAATAAAAATTATTGTTTATCGCTAGCGACATCGGACAGTGTGTGGGCATTTCTGATAATCGTTAATTTTTCTGCCGATTTTTCCTGACTTTATCCCCACCCCTGTAGGATGTGGCTATGCTGATGTAGATATCGTTCTTCCTGTTTATCTCTCGTGACCCATTATGAAAGATGGCGTCTTGTAATGACTACAGAATAAAGTACCTGCATGTCTGGTAAAGAAAGCTATGGGCATATATCAATGTGCAGCTGCGCACGAATGTTCGTCTGCCTACCGTTACCCAAACTACATGTATAACTACCAGAAGACCCAAGATATATATGGATTACCATTAAAGACAGATGAAATAAACAACATGAAAAACCATTACCCAGACTACATGTATAACTAGAAAATGACCCAAGAAATATATATGGTTTACTATTAAAGACATATGAAATAAACAATGAACTACAGAAATCGTTGCAAACGAAGACTTTTTATTACTAAATTTTCGACTTTCCATTTCCACCTAAAATCCTCTAATCTAATGCTGCATCAAACTGACACGGCCCCTTTTGCAAAACATGCGGCGATAATCGCCTAGTGTGTGGTCAAGAACGATATCTTCACCACCAACAAAGGCAATGTAAAATCGTGCATTTTTTTTTACACTTTTGAAATATCGGACGAATTATCGCATAGTGTATTGCACCGATGTCGCTACCTGCCGCTAGAGGAAAAATCTGCAGAATTATCAGAAAGTTCACGCTGTGACGGTAATCGCTCTAGTGTATGGCCAGCTTAAGCCACTGCTGTCTGCGTTAATTTGTCCAGAAACATACTCTTACTCTTAAGTGATATGTTTATGCAATACCTAGCAGAAGACTGCTGTGATTTCCACAGGGTCTGATGCATTATGCAACAAATGGTGTATGGTGTAGGGGTTTTTTTTCCAAGCCGGAAGTATAGATTATGTAACATGTAACCTGATTCCTTGGCTGCTCTATAGAAAATATGGATAAGCTGCCTAGGAAAAGACAATGGTATTGCTTACTGTTCTGAGCATCAGACTACCAAAACTAACACAGTAAAAACGAATCCTCATTCTTCTTTAAACAGTTAACATTTTTTTGTTTTTTTTTACCAATTTCAGGTTACCCATTACCACTTGAACTCAATAGCTTTTTAATAAGTGAAATGGCTCTGTTTATACTTATTGTACTTATATTTATGAGTTCATATGGTGAATATGAAAGTGCAAGCAAAATCATTCAATTCCTTGGCCAATGCCGTGGTTAGTTTTAACTTCCCATTTTTTTGTAGGCTTCCCCCACACGCCACCACCATGCAGTGATAAAAGTTGTTTGCATTAATATATATTTGTTAAATTATTCCACAGCGGCTTAAAGCACAATACCATGTTTCTGTTAAACACTATCATACATACGGAGGGTGGTAGATTCAAAGGAAATGTGAGGAAAAATTACTTCACTGAAAGGGTGATAGATAAGTGGAATATGCTCCCATCTGAGGTGGTTGAGGCCAATACAGTAGAACAATTTAAACATGCTTGGGATAAATATAAGGGTATCCTAAATGGTAAACCAAATAGAGGGTAAATAGGGTCTAGGGTCAGTATAGTTTTCAATAAACAAATGGCCAGACTAGATGGGCCATGTGGCTCTTATCTGCCGTCACTTTCTATGTTTCTATACTTAATTTACTAGTATAAAGTTATTTACGTTTTGGTATGTAAATAACCAGACCAGTCATGTTTGCTACAATAGATTTTTCACTTCTTGCCTGTTTGCATATCTAGAGAAACATTTCTGTCACTGTATTTTTTCCTTTGCTCTCTGTATGTACAGCGCAGTACAGCCCACTTTGAATGAAATCGTAGCAGCTGTCAGCTGAGGTTGTGGAACTGATGTAAGTCAGTATAAAACGTCCTTTAATCACATTGTGCTGTTTTATCATCTATTTTCTTCTTTATTCATTTAAGATAAGTAGGTTGTAAAGTAGTCATGTGTGCTTTCTAATTATTATAAGGTCTAATAATTTGGTAAAATAATGTGCGAGTATCTACCAAAGGATCATATATGAAAGGGGGTGACATGCAAACACCATTGTGAGTGCTGAAGCAGAATCGTTATAAGAAACTCTTTGAGAGAGTTTTACCACTTTATTGGGATGAAACAGAATAGTTTGTAAACAGTATTGCATTTGTGCGGTACAGGGGATGTCTTGTTTATTAGATAACAAAGTAATTGAAGGAAGAGGCTTTTCTATGTCTGGGTAAACTTTTGAGCAGTTCCCTTAGGCTGTGTGTTTCACATAAAGGGGAATGGTCAGGTTATGGTCTCACTCCAGTTTATGTGCATTGTGTAGGGGATACTACATAAATCTGTCATTCTTATAAATTAAGTGTTTTGTTTTTTTTTCTTGTTGAAATAGAAAAAAAAGAGAGAGGTCACATGTCAAGTACAACCCATTGAAAGCGTATAGCGAAAACTACAATGAAACTGTATAATTTGCAAATGAACAGTGAAGGCAGCCACTTTGTGCACTGAATTATTATTCATGAGTGTGGTTTATCCATTTAGCTGCAAGACCCAATGACATCACTGACAAATGGGGCAATTGTCTTGTGCCATTGTTGCCTACTGAAAGGATAGGTTGAAAAGTGGTTCAGTTCTCCCAACTGTTGAGATGATGGTTACAAGTCATGAGTAAAACCATTTAATGTCTGCGAGTTTTATAAAGTATCAAGAAATGGTCTGTGAGTTGGCACCTGCACCTAGGTTCATCTTTTACTTGTTACTGGAAACTGGTGGCTCCCTAATTCCATGGTTACCGTTTGTATCAATTACTCACCCATTGTATGTTTTCCTACATATGCTATGATGAAGAAATAATTGCACTAACTGGTATATTTTCATTTTCTGTGCAGTGCAGAGTTAAGACTCTGGCGTTTCCCGATGCCTTATCATTTAAAAACGCTTCTCATTTGAGGATCATCCATAGTGCTTAATTGTGCAGTGGATCAAGAATTTCTAAAGCATCATGCATTCTCCAGTGCAGACTTTATTTGTCATTGGCCTAGAAATGGACAGGACCAAAGTTGTATGCCACTTTTCTATACTACAAAGTGACGCAGTACACACACGAAGAAAACATTGTAATTGCCTTCTCAAGAGGTATACGTTTATTTTAGAAATTAAGTGGTTGTGATTTGCATTGACAGCCTGTCTTTATTTATGCTTCCGAGTCATGCAACTTTTTTATGTTTTTTTTTTTTTCCTTTTTTTGTGCTACTGTTAGGACTTTTTATCTGTGTGTAATATAGCCGTCTGTGTTGGATGATTAGCTTATTATGAGCTATCGGCAAGATTGTTTTGTATTGTATTTACATTTCCTTTATGCTTGTGCTCTTTTTCATTTTTACAGGACACCATGTTTACCCGAGGAACTAAGAGAAAGTTCTTTGAGCCTGAAGACATTGATGAGTCCTTGGCCGACTTGAAATCTGTACCATCTTACACTTTAGAACGCCAGTCCCTGCTGGACATGTCGCTGGTGAAACTCCAGCTGTGCCACATGTTAGTAGAACCTAATCTCTGTCGGTCGGTGCTCATCGCCAACACAGTGAGGCAGATACAGGAGGAAATGACACAAGATGGCAGCTGGCAGATCTTTGAACAACAAACTGATCCTCCATTGGATCGTCTCGTTTCCACAGAAATTCTCTGTCGTTCTTCTAAAGAGCAGGATGAAGAAAACCATATTGATGAAAACTACATCGCTTACAGTGAAGAATTGGAAGTAGAAGAAACGGAGGAGGTGTCAGAGATTGCAACGGTGACTTCGGTAAAACCTGTACAAAACTCCTCAGCCAGCTTCTGGGAGATTGAGAACCCACACGAAAACAGGGCGAACCTACAGAAATCCATAGACCATATCTTCGAATCCCTGGAAAACAGAAACGCCAATTCTGTGGAAGATTTGTTTTCTGAAGTTGACACGTCTTACTATGACCTTGACACTGTGCTAACAGGGATGATGGGAAATTCTAAATTAGCTCATTGTGATATGCTGGACACTTTATCACCTCAAGCTGCCACACCAAGCCACTGCAAGGCAGAGCTAAATGAGATTGATCATATTGTGGAGATCCTCGTAGAATCTTGAAACCGTTTTTCATCAGCCACCAATTCCACGCTTTGGCATCTTATAGTTACAATTTAGCATGTTACGTGAGATCAATTGGCCAAATCCTAGAAGTTACTCTTTAGAATTTTCACATATTTTACCAGTGACCCAATATGACCTGTTGGAGAAATGTCCCTAATGGAAGGTGGGGAATAAAGTACCCCAATTCTGTAGCTAATTAGAAAATCTGTCTCAGCCATTGGGTTTTTTTTTTGGTTTTTTTTTTATCTTTTAAATGGACACAAACCTTTTAAGTGGCATTAAATTGCATAACACTGTCAACAATATGGTTGACTTCTAATAATGGTTAACCTTGGCAAACAGCCATGTTTGGTATGGTACCGCCTCTTCTACATTGGCATTCTTTCTGCACTGATAGAGCTCCTTTCAATATGGTGGCCATATCCTCCCTACATGTCGCATTAAACGTCCAAACTGCATTCAAACAATATTTATTCTTTTTAATCTGTTACCCATTTTCATTCCATATATAAGCCATGCTTGGGTAAAGCCCAAAAGTGTTCTTATTCCAACAAAGGAAAATGTATTGAGTCTGTTTTATGTGCATCTATATATGTTAACTCTTTTTAGGACTACACTAATGTGAAGTATTTATTTTTATACAGAGCCTGTACTTTTTGTATGAATGCAATATTTATAGCTTTTATTAATATTATTTTGTTTCCCCCATCACCAATAACATTTTAGGTTCTGACCACCTATTTTTTTTTTCTGAAAAACGTAACTACAGCTAACAGATAATTGTAGTTCTAGAATGGCTGCCCTTCCCTGCAGTTCATGATCCCATGCGAATCATGTTAAAATTATTACTTACATTAAGTCACTTAAGAGAATAAGACTTTGACCAGACTGGATTTCCTCCTCAGTTTTAATATTGGATTTTCATTTTTAATTAGCGGTTCCACTGCTGAGGTTGACTGTCACTATAATGCTGTTTGTTCCTCTATAAGCACAAATGTATACGGTTTCAGCACTTTTGGCATCCATCTGTTGAGCACATACCAATAATTTCTTAGATATCAACTTCTGGGACTTTCCATATAGTCAGTGAAAGCAGACTTCTACATGACCCATACTTATACATTCGTTCTAGAGTGTATTTTCCATCCTAGTTCCTAAGGATCTCTTATGTGTGTGAACATATTTGTACAAGGAATGTTTTTGTATTTTATTTTCCTCCAGCATGGAAATACTTTTACGCAAAATTGTCCTTGCAAGCATTTGTAACTTTCCACCTTCAATTTTAAATGTCCTCTGTCAATGAAGTACACTCTTTGCAAATTATGCATTCGGATAAGAATTACCCATTCGCGTTAAAAGGAATTATAAGACTTTTTATGCTTGGATTACAAAAAGCCAGTTCTCCGAACTAAACTGCTGGGGCGTACCTATAAAGTAAATGTTTCTTGCTGAGATCATTTTACCTGGGACTACCACGAAAACTGGTGACATTTTATATTAACATAAACAGTATTCTGAGTGGAACTCAAACTTGATAAAATGTGATAAATGCAATAATATGTGTTTGCATGTATACTGTCTGACATAAGGCTTTATGGCAGGGAATTATCAAGGTGCCTTAGTCTTCCATAAACTCACAAGTCAACTCCATTCCTTGAAATCCTGCAACTTTATCATTTACAAAAATGTTATTAATGGTTTAGATTTCCATTTATGGTATGTGCACTTGGTCCTTGTGTATATGCAATAGGGTTACATACTAAATAGGTATGTTACTATATTGTATCGTTTTGTCGGATAGCTTGCTTGTAATGTTGTGCATACATTTTTGCAGTGTATGTAGTTATAAATGTATGTTGAAGCATAACATAGTTGCATAATAAACACTGCTCTTCCTGAAATGACTTTTTGAAATGTTTTTTTTTACATGAGCACAAGCAAGAAACAAATATCATTTTATATCTCATTTCATGCTGCACAGTTGCCAAGTCTTAACTAGTCTTCTGAAGCTCTTGGCTGGAGGGCTGTGGAAGCTCCATTTGTGAATTCCTGTTCTCTCCATCCTAGCTGAAAATAGCGCTCATGGTGCTTTTCCACCCCTGCCGGTATACGTGGCCACTGGGCAATGTTGCAAGGAGGTAGTAGCTATACTTGTGTTTCTGCGTGGAGCTGGCTGGCATACTAAATAATCAAAGCGTAAGTACTGACATACGTAAAGGCTTTACGTGCATAAGTGCTTAAGCACGCTCATATTGTACGATTTAAATGCCTCACCCCGCCTCCAAAGCGTAATCATGGATGTCATGACCCTTCGTTCGTAGTTACGCTGTTGGTACGGACGTTCTGAGTTACATGGCATAACATCTGCTGCGTGCATGCACAGTACATTCAAACCAACGTTTTTACGTCACGGGCTAGTGTAAATACGTTAGCGTACGTAGCTTAGGATCTACCCCAATGTGTTTGGCCATGTACCCTCACGGTTTTGACACATGTTGATGTGTGGTCATTAGAAACACAATCTGGTATGTTTTATAGTACTTTATAGTAAAGTCTGACATTTTCTGTGCAGGGATTGGCTATAGTTTTTCCTGTGGATTGTACTGTCGTCTATTGACCTGTCTTCTGTTACTGCGTGTGTCTGCTTTAACCAGGCGATGTGTAAATTGCTACTTCCTCCGTTTCCCCGTCTGACCAGAGGCGCTTTTTTGTTCTGCACATGTGCATGTGTCTAGGGTTTTTGAATACGGATCATAAATTTGTGTCTGAGACTGCCTTGGTGGTAAGCAATATGAATGCACCGGTATCACGGAAAGACATTGTGGTGCACGGTTTCTATATTGTTTTTTTCAATGGTAATATTCAATCTTAAATTACATTATTGTTATGTTTGTTTTAATTAGCGCGGCAAGAGATCAAATAACAACGTAATATAGAATACAAAGAGGACAAAAATTGCCCCCTACATTATAATCACGGCGCGTATTGTTACTACTAAATTCATTATAACACATTTATTGAAGATAGCGAGAAAGCTGAATAATCGGTGGCTGATCCAGAGAGTATGAACACACCGTGTTGAAATATGAGGGATGGAAAACGTAAACTGTGAAAACAGAATTAAAGTTCAAAGGTGAAGATTTCTGGCTGCACTCTAATCTACAAATGACTCCTAAAGCTATATAGCATGTGAGTTCTATAAAAGCATGGCATGTTCCCTGCGTATAAAATAACCATTAGTTGCCCCCCACTCCTATCATATTGCAACATGGTTTTGTGCAAGTAAGTGTACACTTGCACCTGTTTTGACCTTAGAAAAGAAAAAGTGTAAGTGCAGCTCTGGATCATCCACATGGCATATAGAGATGTGCAATGGAGTATGGACTGAATCCATACAGAAGTGCAATAAAACAAGAACACAAGGAAAGGTTTTCAAAAACTGAACAATATGTCCATCTATCTGCATTAATAATTGTAAAAGTGTAATTGTCTTATAACAAACATTAACATTTTTTTCCCCCCTAAACATGCTTGTGTCACAGAGAAATGTCTACTGTATTGATGCAGACAATTGTTCCGCTTTATGCAGAGCGTTTCCCTCAAGACTAATTTCTATGCTGCCATGTGCGCATCTGAAACAAGGGCCACCGCAGGGGACAATGATGCTGAAGGAGCTGCACTGAGGTGCGGGTAAGTTTTTACATGCCTTTAGTGGCATGTAACCGCTGCTTCCTCTGCTCTTACATCCGGGAGGGTCCTCACTTTGGGTGTGGTCTTGGCTGATATCAAGGCAATTAACGTCCTGGCTTATAGCTGATACTCTAGACTCAGATTGGTGCTATAGGTTGTCATAAACCCCCAGGCAAACATCTGGTAATGGTGCTGGAAAATCTCCACAGTAACCTAGACAAGCTGCTACTAGGTGTCCCGCAGGCCTGCCACACAAACCAGACTCGGCCCGCTTTGATTTAAAAAAAAAAAACAAAAAAAAAACCTTCCCATCTGCGCCGGCACCCGTCTCCCTCCTTCCCCTCAAGTCTCCTGCTTCCTGCGTGTCGGCTGAGCATGACGTCACCATGCCAGCATACACAGTGAGGAGCTCGGGGTTGTGACTAAATCCCATTCAGCTAATGTACCTGGTACCTCTGCTGCATGGGAAATAGCACGCTCTGTGTGAGCTAGCTAAATTCCCTTCTCTGAAAATACCTTTTGGCCCCCTGTTGGCTGGGTAAGGAATTGGAAGGGGATTTAGCCAGCTCACAGTGAGGTGTCTAGATCCCCTTCTCTGAAACGACCATTTGTGCCCCACAGTACTGAGGTCACTTTGAGTGATGTAACTTAGCTAGCTCATATTGATATGTCTACATCCCCTTCGGCTACAGCATACAATGCGTGGGAGAAAGCACACCTTTTAAAAAATCTGCACGATCACATTCTCTCAATGGGCCTTTTCCAGACCTACGCTCATGTGCGTAGCGTATTTACGCCGGCAAACCTACGATGCGCTCACATAGGAACTCCCATTGGTTGTGCTTGGTTTTGCTTTCTTATGCCCAGCAAACCCTGCCCTAATTTTCCTGTTCGTAACCGCAGGCGTCAATAGACTCAATGCGTAGTTACAACGCTTAGCGCGCCCATACTGTACAATTTAAATGCCTCATCCTGCCCCCGGTTCGTAATTACGGATTTTGTATGGCAGACAGGCCCCCTCAAGCGTTGTTAAGATCATGGCCCATATGCTGAGATTTTCTGAGCGTAACATCTGCCTCGTAAGTATAAATACCCGTTTTTACAAGAGAGAGATACTACAAAAACCACATGGTGATAGGTATGCACTCACTAAATATGTTCCGTCATATAATAGAGAGAGAGCACAATGGCCTGTCAGCACTACCCAAAACAAGCCGCAAAAACACAATTAAGTAATTTGAAAAAGGTAATGGCACGGTATACCAAGGTAGCAACTCACTCAGAAAGGTGCAAAATTCTAAAAAGTGCACAATGCAATAGAAAAATAATTGCAGCTTCATAGGGCTGATATGGATGTAACATTACATTTGCCTTACAAAATGCACAATCACAACATCCAACATGATCCACTTATAACTGTAATTCCAAACAGCAGTGGCATATAAATCAAATGACATCAGACAATAATGGTCAACAATACTTAAGGCATGGTGGTCACATCCACGTTTCCATTTACATGCTGTTTTTATTCTAACATTTCGTATGTTGCTCTACTGATATTTGCGATCTGTAAATAAGTTCTACTGGACTACGGAGCGCCCGTCCCTTCCCGTTGCACTAGACTTCTCGAGAAGTTTAAAAAAACCTGCTCATCAATCGGACCCGGTGGCTGTGGCTGAAAAACAGTCTACTGCTGATCTGAAAAGTTACCAAGATCCTGTTTATATAGTTACAGTGCGCGCTCATCACGAGTCTTGCTACATGATATATATATATATATATTGGAAACAGAAATAAAAACATTAATGTTAACCTCCAAAATACTAATTAATCTTTGCAAGGACTGAGGACAGAACCAAGGAAAAGAGCGGGACAATGTGAATGCACTTTTTCGCAATAATGCGTGGTAGTGCGTGTGCGTATTTTCGAGGGCTTTTCCTACATTCGATTAATAAACATATTAACTAACATATTTTTACACAGGACTTGTTTATGTCTATTGTCTGTACCCGTTCCTAGTTACTTGGACTGTGTTTTAGATTCTCAGATGGTTTAATCAACGAATTGTCGCCGATCGATGAATGAATGTTGTAATCATGTAATGTTTATAGTCATAGGGTAGATAAAATATGATAGTAATTGTTAGTTTAGTCGCTGAAAGACCGCATGTAGCGGCAGTAAGTTATGAACATTATTAGATTAGAATATGAAATGTGTGTGACTGTGAGATATGCTAATGAAGCTCCAGGAGAAGAACAATGGAAGACCCCAGGACCAATGACAAGCTAGGAACACCAGATGGTCGTGAGATCCCTCCAGTCAACGGAAGTTCGGCGAACCCTTTCATCGTTGTGTTTAAAAGGACTATCTTGTGGACATGCTCTCAGATGACTTTGTAAGACATCTTGCCAGTGACTGGTCACGCTCGCTTTTCGTTAACTCTTTCTCTGCCTACATAAAACACACTCTTTGTGGGTTGGACCGCATCCTCAACTCTATGGTAATTATAAGGTTATTTTGCGTACTGTCAGAGAGAGAGAGATTCAATAAAGGCTTCTCGGCAAAAAAAAAGGGATGAGAAGCCTTTATTGAATTTTACAAATCTCTGAGTGCCACCAACCTTGGAACTTTATAATGCTTGCAACGTAGCATTGTGAGCGCCGGAGTACGATAGATAGATAGATATCCCTGCTGCAAAGTTGGTAGCTTTTTATTGCCAATGTGTCTAGGACCCTCAAACAGCTGTGTGCCAGTATCCTTGCTCGAGTGGAACGCACGTATATATATTAATGATTAGCTGTTCACAAAACTGGCAATAACAAGCTGGAGGCACTCTTCCAGAGAGAGAACAGCAGCAGTGACTAAAAACGAATGCTAAGCTTTTGCTGTCTTTAGTGATTGTGTGAAATACAAAGTTGATATCCAGTACTTGAATATCTACATGCTGGTAATCCTTTAGAATGAATACATTGTATTGCACTATTAAGCACCCCTTCTATTTGTTTATAGTTAATAATACCCAACATCACAAAAATTTGCTTCCATTAAAAGGGTAAGACATGTCTGAAAGAAGACCTGGTGCCAACTATTCATAAAGACAGCTTGAACTCCATCTGTCCTGACCGTATTTCATTGTTATTGAATAGGACGAACAGGAAGGACACGTACACCATAATTTTTTTTATTTATATTTAGACACAAACGCTATATATACTGTACATTCACATTCTGGAGTAGAAAAAAAATAAACAGGCAGTAATATTTATTGCATTTTTAAACTTTAATTCATGTTGCTTGATAAATAACTACTTTGAAGAAGAAAACTTGACAAACACTGCTTGACAGACATTGAGGCAGACCCACGCAGGCATTACGTGCACTCCTCGAACTCTGTCCACTTATATGTCCAGATTCCTACCTAACATATTACAATTAGGTCTGTGGCCTAGTTGTAATACGTAGTGGTCGCAGACGGTCGTACAGGGGCTTCTCCCGCCCCAATAACTCATTTAAATGGCTATCTCTATGACGGTATGCAATCGTAAGAACTTTGTGCGCGTGCACACAAGGAAGACGACAGAGGAATTACACACGCGGCGTGCGTAATTTTCCTGACATATGTACTTCTGGATCTACCCCATTGTGCTGAAGAGGTCCAGTGAAAGCTTTCAAGAAGGGTTGTAATCGTGAGAGGAGGTAACCTGGCAAGAAAAAAATAAGTCAGCGTTGTCTAGGTGAAATAAATACTTTTCTCTACAACAAAACATGTCCACATGTGCCCACATGCTTTCACCACACATAACCCCCCTGTGCCCACATGCTTTCGCCACACATAACCCCCCTGTGCCCACATGCTTTCACCACACAACCCCTCTGTGCCCACATGCTTTAACCACACAAAACACCCCCTGTGCCCACATGCTTCAGTCACACATTAACCCCCTGTGCCCACATGCTTCAGTCATACATTAACCCCCTGTGCCCACATGCTTTAACCACATATGAACCCTGTGCCAGAATACTTTTACCACACATTAACCCCCTGTGTCCACATGCTTTAACTACGCATACCCCCTGTGCCCACATGTTTCAGTCACACATTAATCCCCTGTGCCCACATGCTTCAGTCACACAATAATCCCCTGTGCCGACATGCTTCAGTCACACATAACACCCCCAGTGCCCACATGCTTTAATCACACATAACCTCCTGTGCCCACATCTTTTACTCACATGCAACTATCTCCCAGGCACCCTCAATGAACCCTCACCATCCCATCACCTCATTTTTGTACCCGTTTCCAACATCAAGTAGTTTTCCAGCAGCCACCATGCAGATTGCAGTCCCCACCACAGCACACAGGAGAGAGGAAGAGGAAGATTTTCAGCAGCCCGCCCGAACTCTGTACCATGTGACTGCTGCAGTCACATGACCTGGTGACGTACTTCTGCTGAAGGAGATTTAGCCGCTACCGAGCTTCAGGGGGAGCCAGAAGAAGATTAAAGAAGAGCAAATAAAAGGTAAGTAAATGAACAGAGGGGGCAGTGCGGCAAACTTGCAGTATTGGGGACCCGCGCGCACGATGGAGGGATCTCCGGCTTCGGGTGCACTGTGGGTCCAATATGCCGTTTTAATGCACAGATTTAACCCTAAGCACTCCCAAGATTAAAAAGCATCATGGTTCTTGCTGATGGGACTGAATTGGGGTAGCATTGGGGCATCAGAGATCCTGTCCAGAGAGATGAGAGCTTCCGCAGCATACAAATGACCCAAGAACTTAAGAGATCCAGACAACCTTGGCTGCTGAAGAAGTTCTTCTGTATGGTTTAATGAAATAAGGTTATCACCCAAGGCCAGAGTAACATAGGGCCGGATCCAGAACTACGTCCGTCTTCCATAGACACATGCGCAGTAGCTACTGTTTATTGAACTACGTCCGTCTATGGAAGACGGACGTACTTCTGGATCCGGGCCATAGGCACTACAAGGACAGAACACCTTAAATTTTCAAGTTCTGCAGTGCACCCGAAGCCGGAGATCCCTCCGCCGGTCCCCGATACTGCAAGTTTGCCCGCAGTGCGTGTGCATGTGCATGATGAAGGGGGAACTTTGTGTGTGTGTGTGTGTGCATGATGAAGAAGGCACAGTGTGTGTGCATGATGAAGTGGGCACAATGTGTGTGTGTGCATGATGAAGGAGGCACAATGTGTGTGTGTGTGTGTGTGTGCATGATGAAGGGGGCACTGTGTGTGTGTGTGTGTGTGTGCATGATGAAGGGGGCACTGTGTGTGTGTGTGTGTGTGTGCATGATGAAGGGGGCACTGTGTGTGTGTGTGTGTGTGTGCATGATGAAGGGGGCACTGTGTGTGTGTGTGTGT
>WWET01002052.1:43972-57048 GCA_011038615.1 Limnodynastes dumerilii
TTTCATAATTCGAGCAGTGGATATTGTTTTGCATTTGTATATTTCTTATATACGTATTTTATTGCTAAAGCATCATGATAGATGTCCAGATGATGAGCCTTTTAAAAAACAGTGTGGAGCTCTTTCCATATGTTGCTTGATTGCAACATCAACAGACTGAAGTACAAGCTTCCCACACAGTCATCTAATTATTCTAATTATTCTACACCTGGGCACCCTGGATATAAAGAGGCTGATTCACTCACATGTCTACACCGCTTTGAGAAAGTCTCAGTCCGAGACGAAACGCGTCAGCGGGAACGCCTACTATCCTATTGCACGAGTTCAGCCTTCTCCCCTATCGACTCTCAACAGGTCTTCGGTCCACGTGTTGCTACGGTTAGCGGGTGGCCTCCGCTTTACCGTCCATACCATCGCTGCGTGGAATTAGCAGCTTTCAGCTCTATCCCTGGACCCTGAATAAGCCGATAGGAGCTGTGAGTATATGGTGCAGTCTGCACCACAGCATTTGATTATACACTTGGGACATTTTTGGTTACAGACCTTATTTAATTGGAACACTGAACGGGACACTTTCTCATTCACCTCAGAGTGTTTGCCGTTGATTACTTATCCATTGACCATCGAGAGTACTGTACAGCTCCTGCTCTAAGGAAGCTCAGCATCAACGTCTTTTTTCCAAGTGCATCAATCCCGCTTATGTACCATCTACAGTTGACCATTAGTCTGGATTTATTAGGACTGTGATCCTATCCACAAGTTTGTTAATGAATATAATTCTATTTATCCAAATTTGCAACAGTGTTTCCATCTTCACCAAGCTTCCCAAGTTTTTTACTTTACATCTCGATTGCTCTGGAGCAAGGATTATTTATCGATACTCGTGCAATATCTATATTGTTGTTGTGTTTATATGTACCTCTTGTTTTTAAACTTGCTTGTTGTTCTTAATTTATAGAATAAATATTATTTACGCTATCCACTGCTCGGATAATTCATTTTCAAATACTGGTGAATTTTCCATAGATTAGTAATCTTAGCGCTGAGTGTTTTTCCCTTTTCTGTAAGGGAGTATGTTAATCCCATGAGGGATAAGTAAATCCAAACAGATAAGCATAAACAAGGAGAATATCCAACAGCACGAAACAACACATTGGCATAGAAACAGTATTATCCACAATTTAACCTTAGGGTTTTGAAATCCTGGGACCTAGAGATCGTCCCACAAAAGGGGATAAGGGGTCAGAGGTTTAGACAAGAAAGTGGGGGTGAGGGGAGACTTGAAGGAGGTGACCATTAAGAATGAGGAATGAAGGAGTACTGTTAAAGGAAGTTAACGGTTAGTCATGAAAACCCGGGGTAACTTGAAAGTGGGTGAGCCATGGAGCCCAAACACCGGAAAAGCGTTTGGGAGAATTATGGAGTATGCTGGACATATATTCTAGTTTATATATTCGCCACACTTCATTAATAATAGATGACATAGAAGGGGGAGATTGTTGCTTCCAGTGCGCCGCGATCTGAAACTTAGTGGCGCTAAGGATATGCTTTATAAGGAGAAGGACGCTCTTAGAGGTATCCGGGATAGGACGGGGGAGTAGGGAGTAGGTGGGCGAGGCTGGGACACAAACACCCGTGATAGAGGCGATCAGGTGATGGACCTCCTGCCAAAGGGTTACCACCTCCGGGCAAGTCCACCATATATGGTACAGGGTGCCCTCCTCACTGCAGCGTTTCCAGCATGCCGCAGAGGCAGAAGGAAAGATTACGCTCAGCCTTTTGGGAGTCAGGTACCAACGGTAGTAAATTTTATGAGCGTTTTCGTTGATACGGACGCATATAGAAGTCTTAGCTAGATTCTCACGGATGGATACCCAGTCCTCTTCGTCCAGTTCTCTCCAAGATCCCGCTCCCACTGTAGCTCATGGGGAAGTTTTGTAGGGCATTTGTGGCGGAGAAACAGCCGATAAAAGGTCGATATATGTTTCGTTGGAGGGAACCGCAGGGCGCACAATGACTCTAATGTAGTGGAGCTAGATGTGTAGAATTATGGAGGAGCGAGGGAGTTACAGAAGTGGCGCAACTGAAGATATTGAAAAAAGCAGGTGTGGGGGAGGTGAAGTCTGGTCTGGAGTTCCGTAAAAGAGGGGAAAAAACGGAGAGGGGACAAATCTGCGAAATGGCAGATGCCACTAGCTATCCATGGGGAAAAGGAGTGTCTATCAAATCCGGGTTGGAACAGTGGGTTATTCCAGAGGGGATATAGACGCCAATCCTCACTCCCCAATAGGCCGGCATAAAGTTTCCTGGCGGATCCGGGGCTTACGGGCGGACCAGATAAATTTAGTAGCCAGTTGTTGTAGGGTTTTAAAGTATATTATGGGAACTCTAATGGGCAGGGTTTGGAAAAGGTATAACAGGCGGGGGAGAATATTCATTTTCAGAGAGTTAATCCTACCTATCCAGGAGATTATATATTTATCCCACTTTTCCAGATCAGCTTTAATGGTAGAGAGTAGGGGAGGGAAATTAGCCGCAAATAGCTGTTGGTGGGATTTTGTTAGAAAAATACCCAGGTACTTGAGCTGTTTAGTTTGCCAGCGAAAATTAAATGACTGTCTGAGCTGATGATGTAGGGAAGGGGGCAGATGCAGTGGCAAAATCTCAGATTTATTAGCGTTAACTTTATAATTGGAAAGGGACCCAAAGTCTGTTAAGTCTTTGAGAAGGTTGGGAAGGGACACTACAGGGTTGGTGAGGGTCAACAGAATGTCATCTGCATAAAGGGAAACTTTATGGTCAGTGGGGCCAACTACGATACCAGTAATGTCAGGGTTGTTTCTAATTTTGATGGCAAGGGGTTCGGTCATTAAGGCAAATATGAGGGGGGATAGGGGGCAGCCCTGCCTAGTGCCGTTACGAATAGAAAAAGGAGAGGACTTGAATCCATTGGCCAGAATAGATGCCGAGGGATTGAAAGAGAGCCGCTATGGCGTTCAGAAAGGGGCCTCGGATGCCCATAGCCAAGAGAACCAACCGCATGTACGTCCAGTCCACTCTATCAAACGCCTTTTCCGCGTCCAATGCCACCACGAGAGCAGGGAGACCGCGAGTGTCAGCAATCCGAATGAGATCAATGGCTCTCCTGGTATTGTCGGACGCCTGACGCCCGGGTATGAACCTCACTTGATCTGGATGTACAAGCGAGGTGATGATCGTATTCAAGCAATTTGCTAGGATTTTGGCAAAAAGCTTAAGGTCGACATTAAGAAGAGAAATGGGCCTATAGTTGCTACAGGAAGTAGGGTCTCTACCCGGCTTCGGGATAACTACAATCTCTGCTCCCGTGGTGGCCCGGTCAAATTTTGCTCCAGACAGAATGGAGTTAAACAGGGTGAGGAGCATTGGCGAAAGCTGTGCTGAAAATTTTTTAGAATAAATAGCGGTGAACCCGTTAGGGCCAGGAGCAGATGCGGTTTTTAACTCTTTAATGGTATCTAGTATTTCCTGGGAAGTAACGGCTCTATTGAGAAATAATTCTTGTTTGAGGGTGATTTTAGGGAGAGGGATAGAGCTTAGAAAATCTCTGACTTTGGTAGTTAATGTTATCGAATTGGAGAAATGGGGATCTAGGTTATAAAGGGAAGAATAAAATTCTTTGAACGAGTCAGCGATCAGTTTAGGGTTATAGATCATGGACCCCTCCTGTGATCTAATAGCCGCAATATGATTTCTAGTGCGTTTATCTCTCAACTTCTGAGCTAGTATTCGGTCTGCCCTGTCTCCCTTTTTATAGTATTTTTGTTTAAGCCACTGCAAGGTTTTAGCAGCCTTCTTAGAAAGGAGCTGGTGAAGCTGGCCTTTCAATGTTAGTAGTTTAATACGTGTCTTTCGCTTGGGAAATCTTTGAAAACGGATTGTTAGGGAGGAGATCTGAGTCTCCAGAGCTTGGATACGCGCTTTCTTAGCTTTATGCTTATTAGCTGCTAAGGCAATCAGGGTACCACGGACAAACGCTTTATGCGCCTCCCAGACTATGGCCGGGGAGACCTCGGGAGCGGAATTGAATGAAATATAATCAGTGATTGCGAGTGCAATAGAGTCTACGCTGGCTTGGGATAGCAGCAGCGAATCATCTAAACGCCATTTAGAAACCAAAGGGCAAGGGGAGGAGAGATCAACCATAAGGGAGACAGAGGAATGGTCAGACCAGACCACCGGGTTGATAGAGGCATGAGAGAGGTGCTGTGAGAGGTTACGATCCACGAGGATCATGTCAATACGTGAGTGGGTATCGTGAGGGGGAGAGTAATGTTTGAATTGTTTGCTGGTGGGGTAGAGGATGCGCCAAGAGTCACAAAAGTCATATCGGGTGAGCATGGTCGCGAGAGTCTTGGAGAGGCGGACAGATCCCGGTGGAGCCGGGTGGGGAGCTGAACGGTCGAGGGCCGGGTCAAGAAAGGCTTGAAATCGCCGCCAATTATAATATAGCCCTGCGCAAGCCGCGATAGAATTTGAAAGAATTCGGTGAGGAAGGCACCCTGACCAACATTGGGAGCATACACTGAAGCCACAGTAATAAGAGTGGGTCCTAGTGAGCCAGTTAGTATGAGAAATCGGCCAAGTGGGTCAGCCATGGAGGAAATTAGGGAGAAAGGGACTTTATGACAGAATAGGATCACTGTGCCCCGTTGCTTAGAATCGGTGGAAGCATAAAAAGCCTGCGGAAAATAGTTACTTTGCAGACCCGGGTGTGGTATTTTAAAGTGGGTTTCTTGCAGAATGGCAATGTCTACCAGTGGCGTTTAAGTTGCTGCAAGGCTATAGTACGTTTTGATGGGGAATTTAGACCGTTAACGTTCAAGGATAAAATTTTGAGTGTCATGGTGGATAGAACATCAGAAAAGCTGAAATAGTTAAATGTACTCCTTCAGGGTATGTGAGGGGAGGGTAGAGGGAGACCAGGCTCCTGTTGCGGAGTGAGGTCCAGGGAAAAGCAACTAGGTACCAATCCAGTACCGGAAGTATGTGGGGGGTGGGTCGCCAATAGGGGAGGCGAGAAGCGACCATGTTGGTAATATATTAAAGTGAGAGGTGGAGAACGTGGTGGGACTAGGGATAAAGCGAATGAAAGCGATCAATCATACACTATGCTTAACTATAAACCATTCAACCACAAACCTGTGGAAAAAAACAACAAAAAAAAAGGGGGGGGTTGGTTAGGACAACAATACTAGTGAGAACATAACTTATTACACAAAAGAGAGTATGAGAATTTAAGATATAGGGTTGTAGTAGACTTCAGTCATATCTCACGTGATCCCGGAGACGAGGAGTCAGGGAAGTCCATAATGGCCACCGCCATGACTGCAGTAAGTCGGAGACTTTGGAAGCTCCGGGTCGTAGATGATAAAGATTGTCCATGTGAGTTCCACATACATCATCCAATTAAGCCGCAGTCCACTCCAGCGGGGGCGGCCTTCTTCTGGAAGTGGCTGAGGAGGTAGATGTCGAGTCCCCAGAGACCGAAAGCAGGCCAAGGAGACGTAGCGCGTGAAGTCCTTGGTCTGGGGCCTTTATCATGTGCGTGTTGCCCGAGTAGGAGAAAATGAGCTGGAAAGGGAACCCCCACCTATAGCGAATGCTGTTAGAGCGCAGGATTCGTGTGACCTCCGCCAGATCCCTGCGTTTCTTCAGGGTGGTAGGAGCTAAGTCTTGGAAGACTTGTGGCGAGGTCTCTTGAAAATCAATGGTGGGTGAGTTCCGAGCAGCTTGTAGGATGCGTTCTTTGCTTGCGAAGTAGTGAAGCCGAACAACAACGTCCCGAGGGGGCTGTCCAGATGAAGGTTTGTTGCGGAGGGCTCGATGAGCCCGGTCTAGGAGGAAGTCTGCGCTGGAGGCAGCTGGAACTAGATGTGTGAAGGCCCTCGAGGTATCCAGGCAGGTCGGAACTGGAGATGGATTCCGGTATATTTTTAATGCGAAGATTATTACGCCTTGAGCGGTTTTCCTGGTCCTCCAGTTGCTCTTAAAAGAGTCTAACTCAGCATGGATCGCAATCAGATCTTCCTCTGTTTGTGTTTGATATGTGCAGAGCTCGTCTGTTTTCTTTTCAAGAGAGTCTGTACGAGAGTCTGTACGAGAGCCTATGGCCGCGATTTCAGATCGCAGTTCAGCTAGCATAGAGCGGATCTCTGTTTGAATGGTTATCTTGACTTGAGAGGTGATCTCTGATATGGAGGGGTGTTGAGGAACGCTATCAGGCTCTGGCTGAGGAGACTCTAGAGGCGAAGGAGGTGACGGAGAGGGTTGTTTCTCACGCCTGGAGAACATGCTTGGAGTATTAGACGTTTTTTTCTGTCTTTGAGACATATCGACAGCAATGGCGGTATGAGCAGAAGTATCAGTTGTTATGGAAGAAAAGAAATAGATGTGGTTCTCTCAATACGTATGGTTTAGTCCCACCAGGTTCTCACGGGATTAATAAAAGTGGTGAATCATAGTAATCAGGGAGACAGAAGGGTCAATCTTGTCAGTTGGAATGGGTTCTGTTAGTGAGCTTGTACGGACCCCCAATGGAAGATATCAGTGACACACCTGCAAAGGGCCTTTTTGCAAGCAGATCTGAGTGGTATGCAGAGAGAGCACTGCTGATGTGGTAACGTTACCTAATTATACTGTTATGCTGCCCTTGAGTGGGGGGAAGTGGTTGCACACTATGTCCAGTAGTAAATCAGATTAATACTTGGGTGCTGGAGGCGGGGGGTACTTGCAGGGTTACTTGTGAGGGTATTTGTTGCTGTCACCTTAGGAAGTGAGAGGTGAAGGAAGAAGATGTTAATATGAAGCCCTGAGGGAGTGTCAGCCACTGGCTTTATCTGGCAGAAAAGTTATTTGGGAGAGTCCTGTGCTGAGGAGTCCTCAGAGGGAGAGGGTGCAGGAGTGGGTAAGAGACACAGAGTCTCTGGTGAATGTTAGGAGCAGCAGGGAGGGCACCACAGGGGTCCTGGGTTGAAGGAGAGAGCTCTAGGCCTGAATCCTTGCACTAGGGGTTACCTCACGGCAGGAACGCTGATATAAAATGGCCGCTGGTGGCTATCAGCCTTCAGGAGAGACCCAGAAGCACAGAAGCACACAGGTCTCAGCGGTGGATGCAGCGGGACCCAGAAGCGAGGTCAGGCGCCTGTTCACCTCCGGAGGGCACCGGCGGGGTTCCTCTGGACAGGGTGCGCAGGGTGGATTGCCAACGGAAGGCCCGAGTCCTTAACGGGGCTCCGGAGCACCGCTTTGCCAGTGAATGGCGCGGTGGTTATGGGCTTCGATGGCTGAGGGGGTGTCCGGGCCACAGGGGATGCCAATTGGTGGGTAGCAGAACTCCGAAAATTGGGGTTTTCAGCGGTTCGCGGAGGAGCTCTGTGCTGGTGCGTCCACTCTGCCCCGCGATGAGACCACGCCCCCCGGTGCCACACATTTCATTGATTGATGAATAATGCAAAGGACAGGAAAAGGCAATTACCTATGTTTTTAATGAAGAGACATTTATATGAAAGTTATATGTACATGTCAGCTGTCCGCATGAACCAGAGGAGAAGCCTTTATGAAATATATTAATCCAAATTTCTATTCCATGTACAGCACAGGAGAGCTACAAAGGAGCGCTTGAGATATTCATCACTGGCTATTATAATAACGGAATGAAGACATGGATAGCTAGCATAGCAAATACGACAAATAAAACTATATAAAGGATTTTGCACAGTTAAGGGCATCAAATTTAAGCTAACAAAAAAGAGGACAAAAAAGAAGAGAAACGTGGCCATATTTATAATTGCCCTTCTGTAGGCAACAAGCTGAGATTTTGTGAATCCGGAGTCTTTGCTGCTCATATTTCTGGTGTGTTTTAAGAGTGATACAATTAGAAGAGAAATTGCTGCACAGGATATGATGAAGGGCATGACATTTCCCAAAAACCTGATGAATATTAAATTCAAGTTGTTTATTTTCAAAATTATATTTTCATCATTCTCAGTTCCATTAATGACTTTTGTAGAATTGATGTTATGTAATGAGTACACAAACCAAATGCAGGGTAGATTAGAAAGGAAAGACACCACCATGGTCATCAGAAGCAGCCATGGAACCCACCTGGAGATGTTCATCTTAAGCCTCAGGAACAATCTGTTGCTGTAGTTTGTGATCTTCACGCAGTAGAAGACACAGAGGATGGTTCCCCACCACACGCTGCAGGACACACCAAAATATGCTGCGGTGGTAAAACATTTTAAAAAGATATCATATGAATTTCCAAACTCTTCATCATTTATTAATATACATGGCATCCACACAATGAGGACAACCATCCTCACCATTCCCAAGCTCATGGTGATAATGTCTATGGTGTTATGAGATCCCTTTCTACACCAAATACATTTTTTAGCCACTAAAAATGTATTGATGAATAATCCAAAGGCAAAAAAAAGAAAGTTAGCTATGTTATATAAACATGTATAATCCATCTTTTGTAGTGATAAAACTTTTCCGGTACTTTTTACTTGTTTATTTTGGGTAAGGCAGACGGCACTGAGATGCTTCTATAATGCTAAGCTTTTATAAAAACACATTTGATCAGTAAGTTTTGCATAATATTTGGCTACTAAATCATCCAAGGCACATACCAATGTGTTAGTTTAATTATATTACGTGTTTTAAGGAAGCTAAAACTGGTACAGTGACAGGTTGTAGGGTATATTTTATGTGGGTATCAGCAAGAACGTCCTTACAAAAAAAAAATTGCCACTATGGGCAGGGGTGTATCTATGGGACCAGTGCCCCTGGCAAAGTAAGGGACTGGCGCCCCCCCCCTTACCCATTTTATTTCTGCATACTTCTATCATGTTCCTCCAAATATCCCCATCATGGGCCTGATTCAGAGATCCATCGGCGATGGGATCGCACATATATGCATCTAAGTGGCAGGTCTGAGCAGATTACATCCCACTGAATAAAAAGTCACTCCCCACGCAAACAGTGGCCGGACCTAAAGTTAGACCTGCATTGACTTGCCCTATCTGGCTGCACTCACTTCCGACCTTATGTGCAATAGTTGCGTATATTTAGGGTCCTAAGTCTGTAAGCGTGCCCACTTTCCCTCATCTCAATGCCTCCCCCGCCCATTTATATGCAAATCCTTTGGTTCGTAGATTAACGCCGCACTTAGGATTGCAATTGTTCCCGACCGATTCACAAGTCCGACCTTAAGGCATTTCCGACCCTATCTTCAACGTAGACGGCGTTGCACTATTACTACGTATGCGCAGTTGATGCAAATTCGATCCGATCCTAAATATACGCACCTAACTATCGTTAATATCGGATCTCTGAATCAGGCCCCATGTGTCCATGTGCCCCCCCCCAGTATCTTCAACATGTGTCTCCAGTCCCCCCACCCAGTACTCATATCATGTGCCACCAGCCTCCCCAAGTTCTCCCAACATATGTCTGCACCCCCAGTACTCTCATCATGTGCCACCCACCCCTCAAGTACTGCCATCATGTGCCACCAGTCTCCACCCCTAGTACTCCCATTATGTTCCCCCAGCACCCCCTGTACTCCCATCATGTGGTGCCATCAGTCTCCCTTAACCCAATATCCCCATCATTTTTCTCCAGCCTCCCTCCCAGTATTCTCAGCATGTCTCCAACCCCCTCCCTACCCAGTACTCCATCATGTGACACCAGCCCCCCTCCCCCCAGTACTCCGTCATGCGCCACCAGCCCTGTTTTTTTTTTTTCTTACCTTACATCCTTCTTCGCGGCAGCCCCCTAATACTCTCATCATATGCCACCAGCATCCCCAGTACTCCCATCGTGTGCCACCAGCCCTCCCCCTGTCTGAGCGTCTGCGGTAGTTACACAGAGCAGCTGAAATCAGCTGCTCTATGTAACTTCCATGGCTGCTCATACAGGAATCTCCTGTATGAGCTGCCTGCCTGATGGTCTCTGCTGTGTCCCCCCCGTTTTGACGCCTATGTCCCTTAGCCACGGGTGGCATCGCCAGGTGGCACCCACCTTTCGCTGGCACCCATGGCGGGTGCCATCCTGGTTAAGGGGCAGATACGCCTCTGACTATGGGCCATATACTGACTACCGGACGTATAACATATACGTCCAGTGTTTAGCGATTTTTACTACTGCGCATGCATAGTAATTTTTTAACGTAATCTATGTATCTTTTTCTTACGTTGATTGCATAAATGCGGTCTGAAAATCGCTAAACACCGGACGTATATATTATACGGTACTCTGAATACGGGCCTAAATTATTTGTTATGGTGTCCGATTGTGTGACTTTTATATTTTATACACAGGGCTGATTTGTGGGACAGGTACTCCCTAGGCACTTTATTAGCCAACATACACACATTAATAATCAAAATTGGGGACACAATTTGGGGTGTAAGCAAAGAAAACAACAAAAGATCACAGTCCTGGCCAATAGAGGGCGCTGTGATATGGAGAAGTAGATTTAACAGGAAGCGGAAATGGGGAAAGAGGTATGCAGCCAGATAGTTAAATGCTTGTTGTATTGATGGTTGCAACACTGCCTTAAAGGGAGCGGGCAGCACATGGCATAGCCTACCAAGATGCTGCCAAAATCATTGGATCTCACTGGGCCAACAGTGAGTGGTACCACAATGTTCAAGCCTCATGTACTTCCCGCTCACCGAAACCTGCTTCATGTCAATATTATTTGGTAAACAAAATAGGAATACAACTGACTTGGATTAAAAGTGCCATATTTATAAACCAGAATAATCGTATATGTGAAGTGGAAAGTTACCTTCCTGGCAATTGCTATTTCCACAGTGATACTGCTGAAAGCATAATGTCAGCTGCATAATTATAGCCACTGCTTGAATTTTTGGGCACAGGTACATGGCCAAAAGTCCTAATTTTGACTGCTGTATCCATGCGAACCACTCTGCTCTGCTTCCTTGGTTAGTTGATAGGGTTAGTATTAGTTTTACGGTTAGGAATAGGGTTAGGATTAGGATTAGAATTCAAGTTAGGTTAAGCATTAGGGTTAAGACTAAGAGAGTTTGGGTCCCCGTAGCAACAGGCCCTATTTTGATATCAATTGCTTATGGCTCGATGAGGCATAGCAATTGATCAACGGGGTTCTCCGAAAGGTAAGTAAGCTTCCCCAACCCACTACTTAACCCAAACCCAAGTCCCCCCCCCCCCGCAGCCTAACCCTAAATTCCCCCCACAGTTTAACCCTAAGTATCCCTCCCCCCGCATCCTAACGCTAAGTCCCCAGCGGCGGCGCGGCGGAAAGTGAATGGGTGGGTTTGCGAATCGCATACTCACCCATTCATTAAAAAGAATTCGGAATGGATCCCTCATTAGAAACAGGGACAGCCAAAAAGCAACTTTCGGCTGTCCCTAATTCACAATGCGATCGCTCACAGCGAGGACTCGCATTCGGGTTTGGATTAGGATTTAGGGTTGAGAATGTGGATTAGGGTTAGGGTCAGGCTTATTGTAATGTCATCATTACAATATTTGATTAGACAGGAGACGCCGTAATGATAGAAAACTGCCAATCTGTGTACACTGCTGGCATTCTAGTGCTGGGATGCTCACTGTTGGAATTCAGAACATCAGACCATTTGAAATCCTAATATGTACACTTACATTTAAACGTATAAACTGCTAAATATTATATACCAAATAAAAGCTAAATAAGCCAAATAAAATCAGAGCTCTCTTCATTATATGTAATAAGTTAGTTATTTAGGACTTTGGACCAGTGCTCGAAGTGGGCCGGTATACGGCGGTATGGCATACCGCCACTTCTGTGAGCCGGCTCTGAGTAAGAATACAGCTGCTCATAGAATCTATGAGCAGCTGTGTTTTAACTCAGAGCGGGCTCACAGAAGTGATGGCATATACCGCCGTATAGCATAGCAGCTCACTTCTCCTGTGCCGCACTGCCGTCGGGAGCCTTTGACAGAGTTGGCTGTGCTATGCACAGCCGCAGCTCTGATCACAGGACGCAAGCGTGACCTAAGGTCACACGAGCGTCATTAGAATGCAGAGCGCGCGCCGTAGAGGAGAGAGCCGGAAGACGCTGGAAAGTTTAATTAAGTTTAGTAGTCTTTTAGAAAGTAGTTTGGGAATAGGGGATTTGAAATGGGGGAGTGGGAAGCTGGACTTGAAAGGGGCAATTAGAATTGACACGTGACAAAAGGAGGGGCAATAATGCTGATTGGACAAAAAGAAGGAGGGGACAATAAACCTAACTGGACACACGTAAAGAGGGGGACAATAAGGCTGGCTGGACACAGAAGGAGGGGCAATAAGGCTGGTTGGACACTCAGAAAGAGGGGGGCAATAAGGCTGGCTGGACACAGGAGGGACAATAAGGCTGGCTGGACACTCATTGCCCCCTTTTTTCCAGACAGTCTTATAACCTCCTCTTTATGAGTGTCCAGCCAGCCTTATTGTCCCTCCTGTGTCTAGCCAGCCTTATTACCCCCCTCTTTACTTGTGTCCAGTCAGCCTTATTGTCCCCTCCTCCTGTTTGTCCAACCAGCATTATTGTCCCTCCTTTTGTTTGCCCAGCCAGCCTTATTGCCCCATCCTTCTGTGTCCAGCCAGTCTTCTTGCCCCCTCTTTATTTGTGTCCAGTCAACCTTGTTGTCCTCACCTTTTGTTTGTCTTAACAGTCTTATTGCCCTCTCTCTATGGTCCGCCAGTGTTATAGCCCCTCTTTATGAGTGGCCAGCCAGCCATATTGTCCCAACTTTATTTGTGTGCAAACTTATTGTCCCCTCCTTCAGTTTGCCCAGCCTTATTGTTGAGATTATTATTATTTATTAATTATAATTAATATTTATTATTATTATTGAGTTGAGATTAGAGTTAGGACTGTTCAGTAGAGAAGCCTTGTAAGTGGCGAACAGCTTATCACGTATCTGCAGATATTTGTAACTAATTCTCAGATTTTTATTTTAAAGATAGAAGTTCATGATTAGTAACTGAGTAATGGCTAGAGTGCCAGGCCATGTCTT
>WWET01002052.1:57574-72365 GCA_011038615.1 Limnodynastes dumerilii
TACCTGCCTGAATCTACAGCAGTCATACCTGCTCATACCTACCTGACTGTATCTACTACTTACCTGTCTGACAGAGACTGTTCTCATACACGCCAGTTCGGTCTCATCCTGCCGCCTGTCTGGGTGGAATCTCCGTCTGTCCCTTCAGGGCTCATATGCACCACCATTATTTAAAACCACCCAGCTTCGTATTCTCTGTTTCCGCCCACCAACCTGAACCCAGTACGGATCAACCTCAGAACGTGACAGTAAGTTCTGGCCATATGGATCGGGACGGACAGAACCCCCAGAAGAGTCCTTCCGGATTCTCTCTCCAGGAACGTATGCAGTTTCAGGAAGCTTCAATGTCCTAAGTTGTCACTTGCCTCCAACAGATGACCAACCAGCTGGGGGCATTTCAGCAAGTAGTTTTGTCTCAGAGTCAAGCGTCAGTGTCTGTTTCCGCTTCCGCATCTGGCGGATCCAAAATTCCACTTTCTACTCCGGCTAAATTTTCTGGGGACCCTGCTCTGTGTGGCGGTTTCCTGAACCAATGCAAACTGCTCTTCGAACTACAACCAGATAATTTTCCAACTGAGCGAGCAAAGATTGCTTACATCATTTCACTCCTATCCGGTAGAGCCCTGGCCTGGGTTTCCCCACTACTAGAGAAATCCAGTCCAATCCTGTCTTCGTTAGGAGATTTTCTGCGGACTTTCCAAACCATCTTCGATGAACCTGGTCGCACTGCTTCTGCTGCCTCGGACATCCTACGCTTACATCAGAGAGACTCGTCTGTCGGGGACTATACCATACAATTCCGCACCTTGGGCTGGATCCAGACCTTGTTAAGTGCATGAACTTAGTTACTCAAGGGCTAAACCATGTTGATTTCAGGGGGAGCCAAGTAATTGTATTCTTTGCATGCAGGGATATATCTTTAAATTGCTTACTGCACACAGACACTGACCAGCTTTACTATCACACTGTTATTTAGACTTGGGATAGGAAACATCACCTCTCAGCACTAATACTGTTTGCAACTGATGAAGTATGACTCCCCTGCAATTAACATGGTTTAGCCCAGGAGTAACTAAGTTCAGGCACTTAACAAAGTCTGGATCCAGCCCCTTGTCTTCTGAACTCCCATGGAACGAAGAAGCTTTGATGTCGATTTACCAGGAGGGTCTTTCTGATCGAATCAAGGACGGATTGCTGTCTTGCGTCACACCTACAACTCTCGACTCCCTGATCTCTACCTGTGTACGTATCGACATACGGCAACAAGAACGTCGGGCCGATCGAAAAAGAATGACCCATCCAAAATTGGTGGCATCACATCATCCTAGACCGTCTGTCCCCACACCTCAAGAGCCAATGCAAATCGGCAGATCTCGTCTCACTCCTCAGGAGTGTCAACGGCGGATCAAGGACAATCTATGTCTTTACTGCGGAGAACCCGGGCACACTCATTGGCAGTGTCCTAAATGTCCGGGAAACGCCCGCTCCTGAGTGATTCTGAGGAGGTCAACCCAGGAGTTACCCTTCGCTCCTCAAATCTTCGGGACTGTTTAATTCCAGTATCCATTATCTTAAGATCTCAGCACTTTGAATGTTCTGCTCTTCTGGATTCAGGGTCTGCTGGGAATTTCATTACCGCTCGTGTAGTGGAAGAACTCTAAATCCCTACAGAGTCTCTTCCTGCTTCAACATATATTACTGCAGTTGATGGAAGCCGTATTCCTGGTGGGTCTATTTCCCATCAAACTCTGCCGCTCACTCTCCGAATTGGAGCACTACATTCTGAGACTGTACAGCTGTTAATTATTTCTGAAGCTACATCTCCTCTCATCCTAGGACTTCCATGGCTTCAACTCCACAATCCTCATGTAGATTGGAACACTTCCCAAATTCTCAGTTGGGGCTCCAACTACTTCCGGGGCTGTCTCTCTAAGGTGACACCTTTACGTTCCACTGAAAAGATAAACAAGGATCTTGAACTTCCGGAACCATATCAAGATTTTGCTGATGTTTTCTCACCTCAATCCGCTGACAAATTGCCTCCTCACCGTCCCTGGGATTGCCCTATTGACCTCCCGGGTCAAACCTTCCTCGTGGTCGGACTTATCCTTTGTCGATCCCTGAGACTAAAGCAATGTCAGACTACGTTGCAGAGAATCTTCAACGTGGCTTCATACGACCCTCTACTTCTCCAGCAGGGGCGGGATTCTTTTTTGTTAAAAAGAAAGATGGAGGACTCCGTCCCTGTATCGATTACAGAGGCCTCAACAATATCACAATCAAAAACCGGTATCCTCTTCCTCTTGTCTCTGAAATGTTTGATAGAATTGGAGGCGCTCAAATTTTTACCAAGTTGGATCTTCGTGGAGCCTACAATCTTATTAGAATCCGTTCCGGAGATGAATGGAAAACGGCATTCAACACCCAAGACGGTCACTATGAGTATTTGGTAATGCCCTTCGGACTCAGCAACGCTCCAGCTGTCTTCCAAAGCTTTGTTAACAAGATATTCATAGACCTTCTCAATCAGTCTGTCGTGGTGTATCTGGATGACATCCTCATATTTTCACGAACTTTGGAAGAACACCGTCTTCAGGTCAGAGAGGTGTTGTCTCGACTTCGTCATCATCATCTTTATGGAAAATTGGAGAAATGCATTTTCGAAGTCAAAGAAGTGGCGTGCCTTGGGTTCATCCTATCCGGTTCTGAACTCCGTATGGACCCCGCCAAGGTTCAAGCCATCCTAGATTGGCCCCAACCAACGACCACCAGGGGAATACAACGGTTTATTGGCTTCCAAGGTTCAAGCTAGATTGGCCCCAACCAACGACCACCAGGGGAATACAACGGTTTATTGGCTTCGGAAATTTCTATCGTAGGTTTATTCGATTCGAGTCCACTATCATGGCACCTATCACCTCTCTGACCAAAAAAGAGGCCAACCCCTCCAAATGGCCTTCAGAAAGTGTCTCAGCTTTCCATAAACTGAAGGAAGCCTTCTCTTCTGCTCCTGTTCTCCGACAACCGGACCTCTCCCTGCCATTCTTAGTAGAGGTAGACGCATCTTCTGAAGGAGTAGGGGCCATCTTGTCCCAGCGTTTCTCTGATGGACAGGTCCATCCCTGTGCCTTCTTCTCACGGAAATTTCAGCCCGCAGAAAGGAATTATCCAATCGGTGAGAAAGAGCTATTGGCAATGAAGTTAGCTCTAGAAGAATGGCGTTTTCTGTTGGAAGGAGCAGTGCACCCGTTTACCGTTTTGACTGACCACAAAAACCTGCTCTATCTTCAATCAGCTCGCTGTCTCAACTCCCGTCAAGCCAGGTGGTCCTTGTTTTTCTCTCGCTTTAATTTTTCTCTTCAATTTCGCCCTGGTACCCAAAATCGCAAGGCTGACGCCTTGTCTCGTTCCTTTACCACTGAAGACTCTGAATCTAAGGACGTTCAGTTAATTTTGAATCCTATTCCTCTGGCAGCCGTTCAACTCATCACACCTCCACCACCCGGCAAGACATTCGTCTCTCAGTCTCTCCGAAAGAAAATCTTACACTGGGCGCACTCATCTAAATTCTCTGGCCATGCGGGAGTGAAAAGAACTGTTGCTCTTCTGAGTCGCTCGTACTGGTGGCCCACTCTCCACCAAGACGTTTCTGAATTTATTGCTGCCTGTCCTAGTTGTGCACAACATAAAACCTCGCGCAGACCACCTCTTGGTCTTCTTCAACCACTCTCCGTTCCCAGAATTCCTTGGTCCCACCTGTCCATGGACTTTGTTACTGACCTCCCAGTCTGTGACAAGTACAACACTATCTGGGTAATAGTAGACAGGTTCTCCAAAATGGCACACTTTGTTCCACTCCGAGGCCTTCCGTCCACTTCTGTCTTGGCCAAACTCTTCGTACAACACATCTTCAGGTTACATGGTACTCCTGAAGAAATAATTTCAGATCGAGGAGTCCAGTTTACAGCAAGGTTCTGGAAAGCACTATGCTCCAGCCTGGGAGTGAAACTCAAGTTCTCCTCCGCTTACCATCCTCAGACCAATGGGCAGACTGAAAGAGTGAATCAAGACCTAGAAACATTTATTCGTCTGTATGTCGCATCCTCCCAAGATAATTGGGTCGAACTTCTACCATGGGCAGAATTCGCTCATAACTTTCATTACCACGAGTCTTTGGATACTACACCCTTCAAAGTTACATATGGTCTACACCCTAAGATACCACCTTTTTCTGCTCTGCCCGCTTCCCAAGTTCCTGCTTCCGAGGTCCTCCTTAAAAAATTCACTGAGTCTTGGAAAAAGGTCAGAACATCCTTGTTGAAAGCCTCGCAGAGGTATAAAATTCACGCGGATCGGAAGAGACGAGCAGTACCTCTATTGCGCCCTGGAGATAAGGTTTGGCTGTCTTCTAAAAATCTCCGCCTTAGAGTTCCTTCAATGAAATTTGCACCTAGGTACATTGGTCCTTTTAAAATCTCCAAGGTTATCAACCCTGTGGCATACCAGCTTGATCTTCCCTGTGAATACAGCCCACAGTTCCTGTCATATAGACAGAGAATAATTTTTTACACATGGATTTGTACCATATTTCTGATGAGCTAAAGGGTTGAATGTAACATTGCGCGGCAGAAGCCACGTTACTTACCTTACCAGAGGGCTCCGGCGTCTGACGGGCTGCTCCAGCAGTGGTCTCCGGCGTCCTCGTAGACCGCTGGGCGCCGCCATCTTGCCTGAGGCACGTGACTCCCCGCGGCCAATCCTGAAGCAGGCCAGGGGAGCACGTGTCAGAAGAGCCAATCAACAGCCGGAGCGGGCTATTTAAACCCCTCTCAGCTGTTCCTCTGTGCCAGAACTTCGTGTCTTCACACTGGGAGCCTGGTTCCTGTTGTACTATTGTACCTGCAGTATACCTACCTGCCTAAAGCCTTCAGTATACCTGCCTGCCTGCCTAGCAGTTCTATCTGTCGGACCTGCAGTATACTTACCTGCCTGCCTGCTTGCCTAGCAGTTCTACCTGCCGGGCCTACAGTATACCTACCTACCGGACCTGCAGTATATCTACCTGCCTGAACCTACAGCAGTCACGCCTGCTTATATCTACCTGCCTGAACCTACAGCAGTCACGCCTGCCTATACCTAACTGCTTGAACTCGCAGCAGCTAAACCAGCCAATACCTACCTTCCTGTACCTACAGTATATTCACCTCCCTGCCTTGCCGAACATACACCGAACTGTATCTACAATTTACCTACCTGTAAGAGACTGTAATCATACACGCCAGTTCGGCCTCACCTTGCCGCCTGTCTGGGCGGAATCTCCGTCTGTACCTCCAGGGCTCATATGCGCCACCATTATTTAAAACCACCAAACTTTGTATTCTCTGCTTCCGCCCACCAACCTGAACCCAGTACGGATCAACCTCAGAACGTGACACCAACCAGTCTTATAACCTCCTCTTTATAAGACTGGCTGGCCACAAAGAAGGAAGGGACAATAAGACTGGTTGGACACACAGAAGGAAGGTGCAATAAGGCTGGCTGGGGCTGAAATTTCCATACCCACACTTCTAAATTTCCACTTTGAGCACTGCTTTGGACCATATCCACACCTCCACTACCTCTGCAGTCAGATATTTGGCTGCAGAAGTAGCAGAGGTCCAATGCCGGATTCCTGCCGCATCCAGAAATCCATACAGACAAAAAGAGCCCACTCTCCTCGCTTAGAAGGATTTCCACCGGGTCACCCCTACTTTACGATTGAAGACAGCGTGGGAGTCTGTACAGTACATAAGGGCTGAGGCTTCTGCTCTGAGACATCCCACCCCACCAACGGATTTTCAACCAGGACGGAATTCAGGATCCAGATTCGTCCTGGAAAAGCGCTGTGTTACAATTTTCCCCAAGGCTTATGTTACTGTTATATGCCTGCCCCGTATGTCTGTATATAGAAAGAGCAATAAGTACGCGTGGATTCGCAAACATAGGCAACTAAGTGGCAAGGCAACTCCCCTCGTTCCTATGGATTTTATCTGACTTCCGAGTCCATAGACCAACCTTAACTCTCCATGTGTATTTCTGTGCTAATGTTGCTTAAGTACGCACGTACAATGAAAACCGCGCCCTTCATAGGTCCTTTAAATGCGGCCTCCAATTTTTCTTAATTTCCTTCTCACGGAGGTCTGGTACGCTCACACTAACTTATCTCACTGAGGCGGGAGATTAAGTACGTGCGGAGTGCTTGCATGGTCTTATCAGCTGGATTCCATGTGCACCTTTGTGTTCTGGGCCTGCACAGTCTATCCCCACCAAAAAATACACACTCAAAATCAAGACTTACTTAAGTGTGAATCAGGGTCATGATGCCTTGTCCCTTCAGGTTCAGATGGGGACAGATGTTAAGAGAAGCCCATGGTCTGTGTGGACCAATGAATTTAGGACTGGTGTCAGTAACTGGCCGAGCCCAGCCTGGTTTATTATCACTGATGTGCTTTTCATTTATTCATAATATTAAAAATGTATAATCGACATTGTATACTTTTATATTGTATATATAAATTATATTGGATATCTGTTTATAGCATGTAAATGCTGAAAGCTTATTTGCTAAACAAAATGCATTACTTTACTCTTACTCTACTGCAATGGAACAGATTTTGGATGTGGCATTTAATTTGTTGCCTTATCTTTCCGTGGGCATTTGCAGGTGTCCAGTTGTCCCGTACGTGCGTATCTAACTAACAGCCCCAACACCCCGCCCACACTGCTTCATTAAAATGCCTCCCCCGCCCATTTTTATTTAAATTCTCACATGCATATTTTAACGTGGGTGATCTGTGCGTATTTACCCACATGCGATTCACAAGTCCGTCCGTGAGGCACTTTCGCACGTATAGTTTACGTGAACTCCGTAAATGCCCAGTTGAAACAAACCTAAAAATACGCACAGGACTCGCAGCGAAAACGGTTCTCTGAATACAGCCCTTAGTTTCGTACAATGGGATTTTAGTGGAAAGGGTCTGGGCTTTCCCTCCGCCCGCCAAGTGGGTGGGGTAAGCATTATAATTTTACAGTATGGGTGGGATTTCCCACTTATGCGTGAAACAGCTGCCATACTATGTTCTTTCAGAAAAAAATCCATCATATCCTGGCAAACAACATCCATTATGTTTTAAATACTTTCTATATTCTTTTTATTTGAGTTGTTTATTTATTGATTATAATACATTGGTGATGTGTTTTTGAATCCAGGACAGAATCCAGGAAGAGTGCAGCGCTCAAGGTGTGAACTTGTGTTAACTGTGCTCTATCCCCTCCTCCCTGATCTACCAAGCTTGACCCCTCGCATTTTGCCTTGCTGTCTGTGCTCGCTTAACTTTATTGTATTTTTGTGATATTTTTATATTTAGATTGTATTTTATTATGTACTATGCTGTCCATCGCTGCCCTGTTGGTTGTACTGTATTTTGATTTATTTTGTACAGAGCTGCAGACACCTTGTGGTGCCTTATAAATAAACAATAATAATAATAATAAATAGTTTTCAGACACCGTTCCCAGGCGCTAGTGTTACACAGTTATATTTAAGTTACAGAAACCTGCATCAATTGTGTCATACCCTAAAACTACAGGAAAAGCAGCTAGAAAAGCTGAAGAAGAAAATGAAAGGAAAATGAAAAGTCCTTTCTTTTTTTTCAGGGTGTGTGGACTTTAGCCAGTATGGACCACAGAAACATGGTCAATAAGTACATGCAGATTCCCAAAACTACGCAACTAAGTTGCAAGTCAACTCCCACGACACTCCCCTTGTTCCTACGGATTTTAGCTGACTTCCGCATCCATAGGGCAACCTTAGCTCTCTATGCGTACTTGTGTGCTTATGTTACTTAAGTACATGCATACATTGGCAACCGCGCCCTTCATATCCCATTAAAATGTGACACCCCACCTGGCACGCCCCCTCTTATCTAACTGAGGCGGGAGTTTAAGTACATGTGGAGTCCTTGTACATTCTTAACAACTGCATTCCGCGCATTCATGCGTATCTCTGTGTTAACACTTACTTAGGTGTGAATCAGGGCCTCCGTGCATGCAGAAATTGCTCTTAAGTCTGGATCAGGTCCAGCATTAGCAACAACATTACGTGTGTACTGTAAAAATCTATAAACAGTCTTTCATGTTATAGAAATATACTATGATCATGAAACAGCAGACATGGATATACACATTGGGGTAGATCCAGAACTACGTGTGCCGTACGTTTATTCGCGGAGCGTATTTTCGTGCACGTAAGTTCGCTACACTCCCCTCGGCACACCCCTTGCACGGATGTATTTTGTCAAGATATGCTTCCCAAACCTTACCTTAACTTTTTCCAACGTAACCGCTGTCATACGCACACGTACGTATGGGCTGCACGAATTTACGCAGCTAAGCACGCCCATACTGTACACTTTAAATACCACCCCCCCGCCTACTTCACGTATTTCACACGTATTTTCGAGTAACATAAAATTGGCACGCCCACACGTAAGTATTTACGTGACACA
Organism: Limnodynastes dumerilii; assembly: GCA_011038615.1. NCBI lineage: Eukaryota > Metazoa > Chordata > Amphibia > Anura > Limnodynastidae > Limnodynastes > Limnodynastes dumerilii. The sequence continues at coordinate 66,121 of WWET01002052.1, forward strand.
TATGTGAATGCCCCATACGTTCACAATTACGCTACGTGAATGAGCGTATTTTGTATGGTGCGCATGCGCAGTGCGTTCTAAACAGCGATTTTACGTGTCCGCCACGCGTAAATTCGCTTCGAAGCGTTGTTCTGGATCAGGCCCATTGTTATTGTACAGCTGTTGACAATTGATGTTTATTTTACATCTTACTGTATGTCAGTGATAAGGAAAGAAATCTCACAATGCAGTCAGATAAAAAGCAAAGCTGGTTTATTACATACAGTACAAGAGTCTGATTTAAAATAAGAACAGGCAAACCCCATGTTGATCACAGACAGTTGCTATAGCCCTATGGCTGGCATTGGCCTAAGTTGATCATAAAACAAAATATGTATTGATACAGAATATTAGATAATAACTCAGGAACACATAAAACATCCATTAGACAAAAAATTGGCTTTTATGGCCTCTTTACATTTAGAGACATTTATTTCATACAACACATACAGAATTAGCAGTCAATATGTACTGCGTATGCACAGTACATAGAATTCTGCATCAGCCCTTGTTCAATCCATCCGAATTTAGTGTCCGCACGAGGGGGGGGGCAGGCCCACTCAGCATGCGTAGGAGATACACATGCAGGGTTGGATCCGGAATGGTTACAAAGCCCTTACGTGAGATCCACCATTCCGGACGTTCTCTTCCGCTAGCAGAATATTTAGGGTAGCGTTCTGGATGCGTAAGGCTCGCCTTGCATGTACTGAATTCTTTATAGCAAATTCCCCTATGTGCGCCTCCGCTAATGAACAGAATCTGCTCTCAATTCTGGATCTGTTCCAGTATAAGATATATAGTATTTACAGTATAAGATATATAGATATATAGTAGGTACAGTATAAGATATATTGTAGTTACAGTATAAGATATATAGTAGTTAAAGTATAAGATATATAGATATATAGTAGTTACAGTATAAGATATATAGTAGTTACAGTATAAGATATATAGATATATATAGTAGTTACAGTATAAGATATATAGTAGTTACAGTATAAGATATATAGTAGTTACAGTATAAGATATATAGATTATAGTAGTTACAGTATAAGATATATAGATATATAGTAGTTACAGTATAAGATATATAGTCGTTACAGATGAACAATGTCCATCTTGCAACTTACGTCCGTCATCTGCCAATATTAGCTACTACACATGCATAGTAACTATTTTACATAAGCTACTTATCGTTTCGTTATGTAGATTGCGTTTTTGCAATCTACATAAGGAAACTATATCATTGGGTCCAATTTATATCCTTGGCCAGCGTGGAAACGTTTCCCACGCTGACCAAGGGTATAAATAGTCCCAATGACAGTAGAAATGTCATTAGCCCTGGGATGTCCTGGAGACAGGACATGAGTTGCGTTGCTGTGAAAGTGTTTTTTTTTTTTGCCAAAACCTCCCCCACAGATTAAAAGCTTACAAAGATTGGATACCGTCCAAGCTGGTGAGTATTTCTTTTTAATAGTAATTTTAATGTATTTCATTTATTTTATGTATTTATTGTATGCCACATGCAGAGACTAAAGTTAGGGTTCTCCATGTGGAAGGCCCAAACATGTGAGGGAAGAGAAGGCGGTGGATAGTAAATTCCATGCGATAGCCTGGATACTAATGTATGTAATCTGCTGTTAAGTCTGGGTTAGGCGAATTTTCTTTTTAATTGCAATCCAGACTAAAGTCTCCTTAACTGTTCAAAATAAGCTGAAATATATTGATTGTTTCTTTAGAATGTGGGTATATCATTTTACTTTTTAAAGAACAAGGGAATAATTGCATATAAAAACATCTTGAGCTTTGCTTTAGACATACGTATCCAAGGCTATACATTATAGGGCTGATTCAGAGATGCGATTGTGAAAAGATCGCAAATATACGCACCTTAGTTAAGATCTTACCAGGTTACAGCCCACTGCATAAACAGTCACTCCCCTTGCAAACAGCGGCGGATCTTAAAGTTAGACCACCATTGACTAACCCTAACTCTGCGCTGTGATTTGAGATCTTAAGGGAAGTAGTAGCGTTTATTTGAGATCCTAAGTATCTGCCCGCGCCCACTTTCCCTCATCTCCCTGCCTCCCCCCGCCCATTTCCTTGCAAATCCTTCAGATCTTAAACTTCCGCAGCACTTAAGATCTTAAGTGCTTGCGATCGATTCAAAGGCACGCTCTTAGCGAATTTACGCTCCTAACCTCTACATAGACGGCATTGCACTATTACTACGCATGCGCAGTTATGCGAATTTTCTAAGATCCTAAATATACGCATCTAAGTTGCGTGAAAATCGTATCTCTGAATCAGCCCCTATATGTCTAACTTCCACTTACTGTCTATTTTTTTGGTTTTCTTTTCCTTGACCAATACAGAACAGTTAGAAAAAAGCGTTTCAAATTTCCATTGTTGGCCATTAACATAATAGAGTGTAGGCTTGGGTAGGAAATGCTTGCTATGCGGCACAGGCGATGAAACAAATGATATTGCATGCCTAGGCTTAAAGGCATCAAGTTAGAACCAATAAAAAAAGAGGACATAAAAGAATAAAAAAGAGGCCATATTTTTAATTGCTCTTTTGTGGGCCACAAGCTGAGATTTTGTGAATCCGGAGTCTTTGCTGCTTATCTTTCTGGTGTGTTTCAGGAGTGATACCATCAGGAGATAAATGGTTGCACAGAATATGAGGAACGGTATAAGGGATCCTGCAAAGTTGATGAGCATTAAATTGATGTAACTGGTTTCCATTGTGATATTTACATCATTAGTGCCATTAATGACTTGGGAGGAATCTTGGTAATGAACGGTGTACAGGAGCCATACACATGGGAGACTGGAAAGAAAAGACATCACCATGGTCATCAGAAGCAGCCAGGGGACCATCCTGGTGAGGTTCATCTTAAGCCTCATGAACAATCTGTTGCTGTAGTTTGTGATCTTCACGCAGTAGAAGACACAGAGGACGGTTCCCCACCACAGGCTGCAGAACTGCACACATGTTGTTGCAGTAATAATATAAGGATAAGAAATATTACCTGCTAGCAGTTGTTCAGTTATGGAGGAGAGAGCAGGAACATAGAAAAACAGAAAAAGTATCCTCACCATTCCTAGGCTGGCTATGATAATGTCAACAGTTTGAAGAGCTCCATTCTTCATCCAACAAATAAGGTTTGTAGCCACAATAAATATATTAAGCAGTAATCCGATGACCATCAAAAGAATAGTTGCAAACAATATAAGAATAGAACATGCAGAATCCATCTTTTCTTTCTCTTTTCTGAATCAGATTTTTTTAGCTAGAGAATATAAATTCTTTAAAACTAACAAACGTTTTACTTGTTTATTCTGTGATAGGCAGCATAGATCTGACATGTGATTGATATATAGCTAATATTAAGCATATCATTCTGGCAGAACGCTTTGCATGAAATTTGGCTAGTAACTAAATCATTCAGGCTGTATTTAAAGCAACAGTATAGTTCCTTATGTATTGCTAGACTATTCTGATATCTTTGAATGATCACGATAATACTTCAGTGAACAGGGATGTGATTTTAAATGCGTTTTCTTAGAATTAATTCCTTAGAATTGCTTCATGATTCATAATGAATGCTTCATAATTAATGTACAGTTAATTGTAAACAAGACTATGGGCTAGATTTACAAAACTGCGGAAATAGATAAGTGGTGAAGTTGCCCATAGAAACCAATCCTATTCTAGCTCTCTCTTTTTTATTACATACTAGAAAATGTCAGCTAGATTCTGATTGGTTGCTATGGACAATATCTCCATATTTCCTTTTCCGCAGTTTAGTGAATCTAGCCCTATTAGTGATATTTTAAAGCAAGAAACATGTACCTAGATTCTGTATCTTCCTGTGAAGGCATTTTCAGTTTCCATTTTTCAAAGTCTATTAAAAGATGTAATATACAATTGTTTTGTTGCCTGATTTTGCACTGAGCATTTACTGAAGTTAAGAGCGTGGAATCGCACACCATTCAGACCGGTGATGTGGAAGGCACATCGTGGGAGGGAAGGGGTGGAAGGCAAGTAGTCGATGTTCAGTAAGGGTGTGCCCAAAAAAGTTCCCCCGATACAGATGAATACTCAGAACCGAACAGTGCACAGTCACGGCTGATTCAGATCTGAGTGTACCTTGAGAGTCAGCGGCATGCACGTGTTGGGGGGATGGAAGGGGTAAAGGGACATGGTCAATACACAGTAAAGGCAGGGTTCAAGCAACTGTACCCGATCCAGAGCCAAACACAGATTTTAAAAAAAGCACCATTTACATCAAAACATTTGCACCAGACACAGATCATGTTGAAGTCTAGGGGGCAGATTTACTAGGCTGCAGGTTTAGAAAAGAGGAGATGTTGCCCATAGCAACCAATCAGATTCTAGCTCTCACTTTACTATTACATACTAGAAAATGTCAGCTACAATCTGATTGGTTTCTATGGGCAACATCTCCACTTTTCCAAACCCACAGCTTAGTAAATCTGGCCCCAGGAGACTGACACTACAGGGCCATTTTCTGACCTGTGAGTTATAATTAGAAATACAATACTAATATCTGGAGATTGCTGTAGGACTATTGTGCTGTTGTCAAATATCTCATATATACAGCATAAAAAAAATATTTTTGCATAATTTTTTATTAAAATCATTAAGCGGCATTGGGCATGGCTGCTTTGTTCCCGTATATTACGTGCCATACTTGATTAGCATTCAGGTATTGTTTACCTTTGGATTACTCAAACCCACCCCAATTTTCCAACTGCATGTCTAGCACATGCGCCAAGCGTTCACATTGGAGCGCTGCTCAAGATCAGGCCCACCGTGTGTACGGACTGATAATCTGGACAAGTAGCTGGGAGATAATGGGGGTCACGCGTTTTGAGGATAGTGCTTCTTCTTCAAAATGACATGTTTAATAGGTGAACTTATAACCAATAGTAAATAAACCAGCGGGCACTTGTAGAGGTTGTTGCTCTCACTTGAATCCACTAATGCTATCCCCATTGGTGGGTGACTGTCCTATAATCAACAATCTTTCTTGAGGGATTGATAATAAATCTTGATTAGTGAATGTTTGAAACGTGCAGAATCCATGATTTTTCTGTGATTGATTCCAGTGAACAAGAATCCCTGTTACACAATTGTGAACTACTTATTATAGGCCAGAACCAGATTTGCCTCCGACACCCAATCTCTGCAAGCTTTTTCCAGAAGTTGGGTGTTCTCCTGCCACTGCGCATGTTCCATATGCTAGGAGATCTGTCCAATGGGGCGTCACCTCAGATCCACATGCAGATGATGGACAGTGACATGCAGATTATGGACAGTGGCATGCAAATGATGGAAAGTAGCATGCAGATGATGGACAGTGGCATGCAGAGGATGGACAGTGGCATGCAGATGATGGAGAGTGGCATGCAGATGATGGACAGTGGCATGCAGATTATGGACAGTGACATGCAGATGATGGACAGTGACATGCAGATGATGGTCAGTGGCATGCAGATGATGGACAGTTGCATTCAGAGGATGGAAAGTGGCATGCAGAGGATGGACAGTGGCATGCAGATGCTGGACAGTGACATGCAGATGATGGACAGTGACATGCAGATGATAGACAGTGACATGCAGAGGATGGACAGTGGCATGCAGATGATGGACAGTGGCATGCAGTGGATGGACAGTGGCATGCAGATGATGGACAGTGACATGCAGATGATGGTCAGTGACATGCAGATGATGGACAGTGACATGCAGATGATGGACAGTGGCATGCAGAGGATGGACAGTGGCATGCAGATGATGGACAGTGACATGCAGATGATGGTCAGTGGCATGCAGAGGATGGACAGTGGCATGCAGATGATGGACAGTGACATGCAGATGATGGACAGTGGCATGCAGATGATGGACAGTGACATGCAGATGATGGACAGTGGCATGCAGATGATGGACAGTGACATGCAGATGATGGAAAGTGGCATGCAGAGGATGGACAGTGGCATGCAGATGATGGACAGTGACATGCAGATGATGGTCAGTGGCATGCAGATGATGGAAAGTGGCATGCAGAGGATGGACAGTGGCATGCAGATGATGGACAGTGACATGCAGATGATGGTCAGTGACATGCAGATGATGGACAGTGGCATGCAGATGATGGAAAGCGGCATGCAGAGGATGG